>CATIWR010166993.1:0-16678 GCA_949677035.1 Omphalea diandra | reverse complement strand
AAAAGCACATTAACACCCCTTAACCTATGATAGGCAGCAGCAAATTCAAGCTTGGAAAGTGAGAATGCATGTCCAAGATGCAAAAACCCATTCATATAAGGAAATGGAAAGTTCCCAAAGAACTTTTCATCTGGCCCGGGGGGCCTTTCACCAGGTTCAGCCCTGAAAACATCTTTCTCATCCCACCAGCTTCGAACCTTTTGCTCAATCTCCAAGAGGCGGTCCCTCCTTGCGAAGCTTTTCACACCGTTCATTGCCATTTCACAAAATTGATGGGCACTGCAGTCAAAAGAAGAAAATGAAGTAAACAAACCCGCAGACCTAAGACAAGCATAGAACCTAAAAAGGAACAAGTTTTACAAAATGTGACTATAGTAAAACCTCTCTAAATTAATATCCCAATAATTAATATCCTCTAAAATTTAATAAAATTTCAGGAAACCAATTGCGTTCCATATACATAAATTAATATTTCTACCATCTAATAATTAATACAAAATACCAAAAAAAATACTCGGAGTATTAATTAGCAGAATCAATGTTCCTTATAAAATCATTGTCTAAAGTAGTTTGTTTCTTCCTATTTGTTCTAATCTTGAACTATGTATCTCGTAATACCTTACGTGCTATGATATGAGTAGAATTTGAAAGATCAAGTAAAGAAATACATGAATCAATAGATCTATAATAAATCTCTTCATATCTCTTACATTTAATTTTTAGTTGAAAATACAAATCATCTTTACAACTATCTTTTCTTGAAAATGTATATAAATTTATTGTAACCTACAACAATAAATAATAGAATTAATAGCTTGAATTTATATATATATATATATTCTACAAATTAATAACCTCCACTAATTAATAAAAAATGTGGCAATAGGCCATATCAATTTAAAAATGTTTTACTGTATAAGTGAACACTAAGGCATGACAAGAGAGTTAAATAACACTAGCAAGTCCTCAATTAAACATGGCACCAAAAAGCTTTAGGTTCAATTTGGTTCATGGAATAGCAATAAGTAGGATGTGGATGGAATAATTGTTCCGTAGAATACCAATTCCACAACTTCAACTAATGCTTAACATTTCAAAACGTCAACAAATACTTGATAAATAGCCATTCCATTCCTAACCTATTTCCATCCACAAACCAGATGACTTAAGCCTCATTTGGCCTATGAAATAGAACAAAATATTGGTGGGGGGGAGGATATCAAATCCACAATTTCAACTACTGTGTGAAATTTAACATGCACAACAACTATTGTATAGAATAATCTTTTAAATTTCGCTACAAAAACAAATTCTACACATGATTGACAAATAGCCACTCCATTCATACCTATTATGTCACATAAACCAAAAGATTCCCCTATTTTATCACACATAACTTGAATCGTGTCAAAATACAAAGCAATTCTCCAACTCTAGTCCTTATATAACAACAGATTACAGACACTAGAGTAATGTTATGCTTTAAAATTGCCAAAAGCAACTTCTGAGCCCAAAAAATAAAATATAATAATAATAATAATAATAATAATAATAATCCTCTTGGCTAATTGATAATAAAATTTTCCAACATAAATTTAATAGCCAAAGTTGATCTTAAAGAAAAAAAAAAAAAGCTCAAATTTGAAACTTTTGCAAATAGCTATTGAATCAGGTTGAGAAAATTACTATACAACACTTACCGACAGCTAAAAATGTTTTGTACACTTAAAACCAAACACAAAATTCATTTCATTTAAAACGAATTCTATTTTTATTTTGTGGTATGTTAAATATAGAAATTCATTTGCAAATGAATTCTATAAGAAATTCATTTTGCAAATGAAATGAATTTTAAGTTAGAATTGAACCAAACACAAGATTACAAACAGCTAAAATTATCTTAAAACTTATAATTTCAAGCAACAGTTACAGCTTTTTGCAATAGTAATCCCAAAATATGCCCTAAATAAAACAATTGCAGAAGATATATAATCGAATAAGCAAAGAACTAACATATGAAGCACAAAAAATAAGTGATTAATTACTGGATTAATTACCGGTTGTTTAAGACAGATCGGCAAAGAGCATTTCGGGGATCAAGATAAAGATTGTGCTTGAGCAACTTATAAGCCAGCAGAGCAGAGTCAGAGTCCGAGCATATAAAGAAAGATTTATGCTTTGCGGCTCAACAACGCATTGCAGAATCAATGAGCAGAGGCTAGGGTAAACTGCAGGAAGAAAAGCGGTTTATTCAAGGTTTGTTTTTATTGGTCCACGTGGCGGGATAACGAGACCAGATCTATATGAAATATGAGTGACTGGTCTTGTCTTATCTTACTTGATCCTGGTCCCATAAAAGTTTGAGTTATATTATGAAAATTTAAAATTCTTATTGGAAATCACTTTTTTTAAAAATAATTTTAATAAATAATTTTAAAAAGATAATTATTATAATTAATTGGCTACAAGATTTTATAAAAAAATATAATTATATATTTAAATTTATATATAAAACTTTGAAAAAATTAAGTTAAATTAATATATATTTTAATATAATTTTTTATTTAATAAATATAATGATCAAATCAATATAGGATATAAATATTCAAACCACTGAATAAATATTATTCAAAGATTTATACTTTGCTGCTTAAGAACGCGTTGAAGAATAAATGAGTGAAGTTAGAATAAAGGAAAAGGGTTTGGTGAAAATAGGCCTATATTTCTAAAATTGAATGCAATATTAGCCAAAATTAATAATAATATAATTCATCAAAATCATTAAATCTATAAACATAAAGTATATTAATCAAAATTTACCATCTTTTTATATAAATTTTATCAAAAATTATACTACAAATATATGAGTTGAGCTAACATTTGAGTTGAGCTAACATTAAATTTAATTTTATAATTTTGACTTATTTTGATAATTTTTAAAATTTGAGCCAAAAATTGTATTGATACGCAAAGATTTGAACTTAAATTACTATTAGACCTAATAATAATAATAAGTTTTATAACATTAGTTGTTTTTTAATATATACTATATATGCAATACTTAGTTTATATATAGGAAAGTAGAGAGCAAGGAATGATACCTTAGCCTTAGAAAATTAAATAAATTTTTAACTTATATTGTTGAATGAATAGTTTGATACGCCTTTAGTATAAACCTATTTAGTATAAACCTATCAAATCAACACCATGATGAATGGTGATATTTATGCTTATGATTATTATTGTGTTTAGTAACAACGCATGATATGCACATAGCTTTTGAAGTGTATATCAGGTGGTTGCTTTTTTAGAGTAGTTTTGTACATGTGTATGATCAACTTATATTTGCTTTTGGTGATCAATTTATATTTGCTTTTGGGCTGCGAGCATCATCATTATACCCAATAAGTAAGTTTTTGCCCTTAGACTACTAACTTATTTTAATGCACCTAATATACTAGTTTTGACCAATAGGATATATGTTTTGAGTATTTTATTTAAATTATAGCTTTAGTTTATGATTTATTATTACACTTAATAATGTGTTTGAATGTGATTATATTTATTCATCCAACATGTTTTTATATATATATATATATGTGCTATATAGTTAGAACCTAAATCATTTTCTATTTTTCCATGTTATATATTTATGCACTTACTTAGTAGTTGTCTCACCAATTTATTTTAATATTTCAGATTCTTTTAATAATTTCAAACATTGTAGATAATTGTTATGTCATTTTGTCATCCACTTCGTTATATTTACCATCTAGTGGAGATCAAATCAACATATTTTTGTTTTTATAAGCCTTAAGGAGTGTATATCATTTGTAGTATTATCCATATTGTCTATATGTGTTTCTCCTTTTGGATTTATTAGATACTTGGTTTATATATATATATATATATATATATATAAAATCTCTATAGTAGGTTTGTTAAGTCAAAGATTTCATATTTTATAAGAGGCTCTATCAGTCTTGTAGGTTGAAGTATAAAATGTTTTAAGTGTTACGAGTTGTTTTCCAACACACCATATATTGTAGCAGCATTTGAAGTATCATTACACCCTATTCTGCCACATTTAATGGTATCATCATGTATGGATTTGCAAGTACTGCCACACCCAATATTATGATACCACTACATATGGATCTGTAAGTATGGTCGCATATATCCTTGCAAGCATTACCACAAGTGGTACCATTATAAATGGGTGCGTAGATACTGTCACATTGTTAAATGTTATAAGTTTTAATTTTTATTTTGATGATTACAAATAAATGATTGAATAGTCTAAATTTTGTACAACTATTTCAAAGTTTGAACTTATAGGTCCTTCATCCAATACCTCAAGATTATTTAAGTAAAATTCAAAAGATTTTCTAACATGACAATTGAAGTAAAACTCAAATGAATAAGTTTTAGAGTTAAATAGTGATTTTAGCCTACCAATGACAGTGGATATCATATAATTACCATTGAATACACACTAATGAGCATTGTAGATTGTCAACGAGAGTTGAATAAATTTAGAAGAAATCAGAAAAATTTGGCTAAATCTTCTTTAAATCTCAATGATGGTAGACAAATGTATCAACAATCATTGTTTAAAACAATGAGTATTGAGAATCACCAATGCTAATGGAAAAATCTTAATAGGTTTGCCTAACTTTTTTATCAGTCTCAATAATGGTAAAAACATGTACCAACGAGCATGGCCATAATGTAATGAGCATTAAAGCTCAATTTTTATGAAACTTTGCAGATCAAAGTAAAATCACAATGGGATGTTACATGTCCTTAACGACCATTAAGAATTCACATAAATGATGCTGAGAAAGCTTTGCACAAAAGATTGAAGCTAACTCTATTGAAAAGATCACAAGTGCAGATCATACTCTAATAAGCATTTGATCATTTCATCAATAATGAACAAGAAAGGCATAATGGTACTCAATAACCATTGAAGCAAGATCAAAAGTATGTTGTCATTCAATGACCATAACAATCACCCTAATGACCATTGACAATATGCCTAACAATTATATTGATATTTTTGATAGTTTTTTTAATGTGAGTATCGGCTAGTTTGTTATCCTACCTCTATATAAAGACCAAAACTTTGAAAATCAAATACAACAAGTTTAAAGTTTGTAAGACATCTTCTTATAATCTATAAAGCTTCAAAGCGCATTCAAAAGTGACTTAGGTTCAATTATATAAATTAAATTTTCTTTACGTGCATGTGAGAGTTATCTCTCAAAGAAAAAAAAATTATCGATAAGTTTCATTAGCAATATTTAAGTCCAGCCCACTTAAACATATGAAGAAGTTTGTATTCATTACTCATTTGTGACAGGTTTGAGTGTTAAGAGTATTTTATTCTACGTTTATTATAAAACTTATATAAAAATACTTTTAAGTTGAAAATAACTTTAATACTATTTTCTTGTGAAAGGTTTCAGATAATACCTTTATTACCTTATTATACTTTCAAAATGATATTTTAAAATTTTTAGATGTTATATCTTCTTTAGGTCTAGATAAGCAACCAAAACTTTTGTTCACAAAAAGTGCATGATATTGGTAATTATTAAGCCAATGAAAGCTAAAATGACAAAAATCAATCTTAAACCTTTGCAATTTCCTTCATAAATTGAAGCTTTGAGCATGATCTAGTATCAAAAAATTACCAAGAACTATATACAAATCCTCATAAATACTTTATGTCTTACTTTTGAAAATGGCATGCCACGGAAGCTTATCAAAGATTTGAAAATTGGAAGCTCAAAGTTAAGTAGAAAAATCAAACTTAAAGAGATATTTAATAAGTGAGACCTAATTTCATGTCTAAATTAGATGAATTTTAATAAGAAAATCAAGCAAAATGACACTAAACAATGTGTATTAATGGCATTTAATGATTTTATATTAAAAAAATCTCATAACACAAACACTTGCTAAAAGTACGATTTTAAAGCAGAAAGACTCAATAGTCAAAACATTTCAAAATTATTTTATTTTTCATAATTTAGTATTACAAGTAGGGGTGGACATAAAGAGGAGATGTGAGGCCAAACCTCAATTTTTATGTGTTGAGTCATGTTTTGATTTTAACTAATTAAAATTATATAAAAAAAAAAGTTTACTGAATTTATAAATGAGATGATTTTTTTTTAGTTCTATTATTTTTGTTGGTTGAAAAAAAAAAATCTTTATCCTTATTCATAAGTTCTACATTTTATTATTAGTAAGTTCCTAAATATTTTATTGTCTAAAATTAAACTCCCAAAATTTTAATAAAATGTGCATAGAATACTATTTTTATGGTAACTAAAATTTATGAATTTATAAAAATTTTATCACAAATAATTTGAAAATATTTCTTTTTCATGGTTAATTCACTAAAGGTATATAAAAGAAATCACTATTTTAATATTATTAAAATTTTTAAATTTATTAAAAATATAATTCTTCATAAGGACATATGTAGTGAGGTTGAATACCCTTCTTTCCACCTTTTAATTAAACCACACCCATAATGGGTGTAATGTATTTAACCACGCATTCTGCATGTAGCAAACAGTACATGCAGAATGCACAAACGCTGCCAACTTTTTGGTAGCCTTTGAGTATTTTTTTTATTTAATAAATTAGTTAATAAAATAAAAGGCTTTTAAAGCCTTACCAAATCAAAGTTACCATTGTAACCCATTGCAACGGTAACTTTTGTTTAATTTTTTTAAAATTTTATCTATAAATATTTTATTTTTTTCAATTTTTTACTATCCTATTTCATCTTTTTTCTTAAACTTCTTCTCAAATTTTTTAAAATTCCACAATTTTCTATTAATTGACACAAACAAAAAAAAAACTTATAGATTTTTGGTATGAAACCAAATAATCAAAATTTTTTGTATTCATAAAATCAAAATTTTCAAAATTATCCAAATTTATCATATTTTGGTATGAAACTATACATGCAAAATAATGAATATCCTCCAAATTTACCCAATTTCAATCATCAACTAAATTTTCAATATTCGCAAAATATTTCTTACTCGTTTCCCATGTATTCGCCGTTTTGTTATTTTAATCCATCTATGGCAAATTATTATAAGTCGGGATATTATAACCTTGTCATGGGTTCTGAAAGCCCAAAGACTTTGAGAGAGTTAGGGAAAGAATTTGATTCCGACATCAAAAAAGAAAATGCAACATCAACAAATTTTGTTTTTGACTTTCAAATACAGCCATATTCAACACAAGATGAGATTGAAAATATTACCCTCACCAATGAACCAGTAGGAGAAATTGATGGAAAACATGTTTCGTGGAGTATCGATGATAACAATGCTTGCAAGCGCTTGGCTCACAATTTTCAACTACAACATTGTGGGTGGCTCCTAAAGTGAGAAGACTTTTTAAAAACGGGTCAGTGGCTAGTTCAATGAGAATTGCAAATCCAGACCAACAAGAAAGGAGAAAGCTATGAAAGCATATTAACATTGGTTGAGTTAGATGTTTAACGAATTCAACCTACATTAAAACAAATTGGTTGGAAAACATCATAGCGGGTGGAATAATGACCAACTAAAAACTCCATGCTCATGAGATTTTTAGACAAAATAATAAAAAGCATTGTGCATTTGAGTATGTGTGGGAGATGTTGAAAAATAATCCAAAATGGAAAGCAAATAATCTCATGTAGCGTTCTTCTAAAAAGACAAGGATTGCTAAAAGCAAGGCATATACTTTCTCGTCCAATGTGGATACTAACTTTGACATTAATGAGATTGACATAGAAGTTCACTCGATCGGTTAAAAAGTAGCAAAAAAAGGAAAAGAGAAAGGGAAAGTCAAAAGTGAATGATGAAAAATTTGAATAAGGAGATTCATCAAATCCAAATGTGTTAAAACAACAAAAAGAAGAAAACAATTGAAGTTGTGGAAAATTTAGCAAATAAGTTGGAAAAGTTATACTTTTCAAATTGATTATCACATCTTGCTCAAGGATACTATAGGCATGATCGAGCAACGACTTCAAATTCATGAGCATGTGTTCCATCCTAAAAGCTCAATATAATATTCCTTAGTTGAATTTTAATTTTATGTAGTTTTATTTGTAATTTAAACTTTATTTGTAATTTTATGTTATGATATAATATTTATAATTCTATTTTTTTGTGCAATTGTAAAATCGGTTGTTGTAAAATTAGCCATAATAAAACTAGTCATTGTAAAACTATATAAAACTAGCCATTGTAAAATTCCACAATAACTAGATATTTATAAGTAGTTAAACTCCACACACATTAAAATAACATTATCAACACACTCCAAAATGTCTCAATATCCCGATCCCTCCTTCAGAGAAGAAATTAAAAAATTTTTAGTCAATAAAATGATGAACAATACTGGTGAACAAATTATGATGTTATTGGAACTGTGACGAAGGGAAAAAAAAACATCTGAAAGTTCAAAAGTTCGTCCACATAATCATTTTATTTTTTTACAAATTTTTTTTTACTTCAAAATTTAAATCCTGCATATGCCACCGATTACAAGTATGATCCTTGTCCACTTTTTATCCATTTTTTTGTAGAGCCCAAGAATGAGTGGGAGAGTTGTCGACTTACTGCTCTCTTACTGGATAGCCACTGCTAACCACCCACCATACAAGGAAAGCCCAACTTCGCTCTATCCGTAGCATTTTATCATTAATTAATAATACATTCGTTTCTTCGAATATACAAATATGAGCAAAAATAAGTATTTAGTGGACAACACATTGCTTTTAATTTGACAAGACGCAGCTAAAAAGGCAAAATTCAAACAAGCCTTTTCCTTTCTTTGTCGAGGAGAAACCCCAAGAAGACTAACAATTTTTCCATTTGGATCCAGTCATGAGCACTGAATAGTAAGCATGAGCAGAACCCTTCTTTCTTTGTCTCTTTCTCCACACACACATTCATCATCACCTAATCATTTTTTTTTTATCTTTTTTTTTTCCATTTTAATTTGCATTGTTGTTGTTATTTTTTGAATGTTTAGTGATTATCTCTTCAAGCTTCTGCTAATCGGAGACTCCTCCGTCGGAAAGTCCTGTCTGCTTCTCAGATTTGCTGTCAGCTTCACTTTCCACTTTTCTCTCTCTTTTTTTTTTGGGTTTTCATTTTTTTTTGGTTTTTTTTGTCATTTTTAGTTAAATGGACGTGTTATATTCGTATTATTTATTGTTAATGATTGTGTGTTAGTGGGTAAATAAGAAAATTTGTGCTAAAGAATAAAGTTCTTTTTTTTTTTTTTTTTTCAGGATGATTCTTATGTGGACAGCTATATCAGTACTATTGGTGTTGATTTTGTAAGCCTTTTATCTTTCTCTCTTTATCTCATATATTTTGATGTTTTATGTGTTTCGTATGTGTGAATATTGAAGACGGTCTTTAAGATTGTTATTGTTTTCTGTAGAAAATCAGAACTGTAGAGCTGGATGGCAAGACAATCAAGCTGCAGATTGTGAGTATTTTCAAAATATAGTAATTGATTGCGTTGTCTTGAAATGTTCTGTTGCTTTATTCCTCCTGAACACTGAAATTGAGATTGTGGACTGTGGAGTGAAGTTGAAATGAGTAGGAGATTTGGGTCTCTAAATATGTGCCTTAAAGAGCACTTGAGGAGTAGATGGAAGAATATGACATTTAGAGAAATGGAAAAATGGGCTTGGTAATATTTTAGTTGAAGTTGTTTATAATCTGATAATTTATGGTTTCTGCGTGTCTCTCAAATGGTTAATGGGTGCTGCTTTTGATGTGATGGTTTGCGTGAAGATTTGTGAGAGGTGATGTATGAAACTCCTTGACAAAGGTATTATATATGCTATAATAGGATAGCTTGATAGTCCTTGTGAAGTGCTCTTGGAAGGTAGACAGTCATACACAGGTTTTTGATGATTAACAGTATGTATTTGATACTTTGTTATGTAATTTAATTGTCTGAACTCAGCAGTCAATCTTGTTCACAAGCTCTTGATGCAGTCAGTGATATATTTTGTTGCTAGCCTCTTTATGACATTTATCTTGTGGTCCAACATTCTGAGTTTCTGCTTACTTGGCATGTATCGACTCCATGCAAAGCTATGTAAAACTTTCTTTTTTTATCCTTTCGATGTTACATTTTCTTCGTTGAAATTGGCTAAAAATGATGTGCATCATTTAGTTGTTTGTGCATATGTTTCATCTTGATTCTACTTTAAATTTGACAGTTTCGCTGTTTTTTGGTTGTTCAGTGGGATACTGCTGGGCAGGAGCGTTTCCGGACTATTACAAGTAGTTACTACAGAGGAGCGCATGGGATAATAGTAAGAAATTATGGCTCACTGATTTATAGGATCAGAAAATTTTATATCATGATAGATGTTTGAGCCCATGCTCGAAGTATCATCATGCCAGACTGTGAAAGATGAGTTTTCATGCGAATTGGAGATTGTATTTGGTGTTTGTGCTTAATGAAAATGACATTTATCTTAAGCATCTGGCTGGACTATTCCTTGCACAACATTATGTTGACTTATAACTCCTTCCAATTGATTTTAACCAAAGCTCTAATCCCCCTCCCTTCTCCTCCTCTCTTTGTGGCCCTCTGTTGATGGATTCTTGCCATTCAGTATATTTATTGGATAAACTGAATCTGTTATTTTTTCAACAAATAGATGGCCTATTGTTAGGAATTTATGTTACCCACTCATCAAATTGCCATTGCTTCCAGAAAATATTATGCCAAACTTCTATTGATTGCCTTGGTTAGTGAATTATTTTTTGTGAACTTTTGAGGAAAATCATAGTGGATGGTTAACTTTCTAATTATTATGGAATTCAAATTTCTTATTGCTCATCCTTGTATCTGTAATTAATATCTGCATGTGATTGTGTTTTCGTATTTTATAGATTACCACTGTACCTTGTTGGGTTCCTGCTTCAATGCTCTTTATTGCTTTTTCCTTGCATTTTTTTTTTCTTGTTCCTTGAAGGGGTATTTGGTAATCATTTGGGATATCATAACATGATTTTCAGAATGTTACTTTATGTTGATGTTGTTTTAATTGTTGATGTCCTTTATAAAGTAATTTTTTTAAGGGCCTGAGATTTGTGATTTTTGCATGGTGATTGTAACAGATAGTCTACGATGTTACTGAGATGGAGAGTTTCAACAATGTCAAGCAGTGGTTGAATGAGATTGATAGATATGCAAATGATAGTGTCTGCAAGCTTTTAGTTGGAAATAAATGTGATCTAGTTGAAAACAAGGTTGTGGACACACAAACTGCAAAGGTATATTTGGTTATATTTGTTGCCTTAAATGCATTCTTTTGTTCAGAGTTTCTTCCTATCAAGTGTGCTCAACAATGGGAAGTTCTATTTTAAGTCTATTTGTTAAATTTCTCCAGGAATACATACTCTTGTTTGCTAAGTTCTGACTATTTCCATGGTTGTTAATAGATGGTTGTGTTACTTGCATATAATTACTTATTACTTTTGTCTTCACATTTGAAACCTTCCTTGGCAAAAATGCATCGAAACATGTATGTATTGAAATGGTGACAAATTTGTTTTGTTAAATAAGGGGTGTAAATTTTTTTTCTTAGTATAGTAAAAAAAGTTGCTTTTGAGCATTTGAATTAACTAGTTTTGTTGGTTTCAACATTTAATGAAGCGTTGACCTTTCAGGTCAACCAACCAACTAGCCCGGACACATTGGATTTTGATAACAGATGCCAAGAGAATGGATGAAGATCTATGAATTTAATTTTTTGAAGGGCATTTTAAAAAGAGTGTAGACTTACTGTAATCAGATTCTTGTGTCTGTTAGTTTGAGTTCAATCTGTCTACCTGTACTTGAATGAAATGCAGGCATTTGCAGATGAGCTTGGCATTCCTTTCCTAGAGACAAGTGCGAAAGATTCAATTAATGTGGAGCAGGCTTTCTTAACCATGGCTGGCGAGATTAAGAAAAAGTAAAACCACTGTTGAACTTTTATTGACTTATAGTTATTTGCAAATGCTAATTGTTTTTAGAAAGTACTTGTTATGGTTCAAATGCTTGGATATTATCATCATTACCTGCTTTAGATTTATCAGGTTATTTATTATTATTATCCTTATCATATAATTTTCTCCAAATTATCAGTCTCTGGACCAGTAACGATATAGCAAATGTACGTTGAAAAGTCATCGTGGAACACTTCTTACATATACTCAATTTTGTCTTTTTCCCATATTATAGAAATCTAATGTTCTCGCATTGATACTTTCAATTCTTAAAACTTACATGATGAAGAAAATCTAATTGTTGAAGGCATGTTTTTTTATTTCATAACTTTATGCAGAATGGGTACCCAGCCTACTGCAAACAAGTCAACAGGAACTGTGCAAATGAAGGGGCAGCCTATCCAGCAGAAGAACAATTGTTGTGGTTAGCCATTCATGTGTATTGTTTAAGTTCGTATTGGAAGGTTGTTAGACATAACTACTATGCTGTTGACGTTGCTATCATATGGATCTGTCAGATGCTGTCAAATATTATGTGCTTGAAATTCTGTGAAAATGAAATTCTTGCATTTTCTTGAAAGAATGGCCATTACCAAAGCTATTGCCCCTGTATAGGAGGGAGTTGGCAATTCTATTGTTTTGAGCCTCTATGTTGCAGAAAGAAATTGCCGTCTTCTCTTGCTCTTGACTGTTACGTTTAAAGCAAGGCAAACCGTTACGTTTGAAGAAAAGCAAATGAAATGCTTCTATTGCCTTGGGACATACTATTCAAGTGCTGTTGGAAGTGACTGATGGAATGCCTATGATTGAAATTGAACTATGGTATCTCGGTGAGGTTTTGACATAGCTTGAATAACGCAAGACCGATTTCCTGTGGGTGTGTGCGAGTGCCTGGGTAAGCCCCGGAAGCAACAGCATAATAAGTATTGTAAAGAGCGAGGTATATATGTTTTTCAAAGTCACCATTACATAAAAAGCAACGAAGAATCATATCTCCTGATCCATCTTTTGCAGTCTGTGTTGGGTTTTGATTTAGATAATGGGGAAATTATTAACAGAATAGTTGTTCTTAGCTGTTGCCAAGCTTGTGTAAATTAATGTAAAGGAACAGCTACCAAATTTGTAATCCTTGTGGCTAGGGCGTTCCGATTATACATTTTTGTCAAGATAAACTTTGCTTCATCATCCATCATGACAGGAATTGTGCAGTAAGAACATATAACCATTCTGATTTAAGAATCGCGGCAAAAATTTCTAGAAGCAAAATCAATCTCAAAATACAACTATAAAAGCATAAGAACTGTTGGATATCTCATGCAAAATAATAAACAATCCGACAACACAAATGGAACACAGAGAAACTAAAAAAGATGAGACAATACACCCATGAAGTGGGAGGAAACGGGAAAGGCTATAGGGAAAACACAAGAATGTGACTGGAGGTACATACAAGTCTTTAGGATGAAGAGCAGCAAGGCTTCTTAGTGTTTGCCTCGGATCCTCCAACCACAATTGTCTTCCCTTCTTTGATGTTGGCGGGTGCTGTTTCTTCAGATGAAAGTGATTTCTTACTAATTATCCGGTATATTTCTGAGAGAATTGTCTGGAAAGCCTTCTCAACATTTGTTGCTTCAAGAGCAGATGTTTCAATAAATGAAAGTCCTTCCCTCTCTGCGTAACTTTGAGCATCCTCAGTGGCCACTGCTCGTAGATGTTTCAGATCAGTCTTGTTCCCAATTAGCATGATCACAATATTGGCATCTGCATGGTCCCTCAGCTCCTTCAGCCAACGACTGACATTTTCAAATGTTGTTGGTTTTGTAACATCATACACTAGAAGAGCTCCAAGAGCTCCTCTGTAATAGGCACTGGTTATTGCCCTGTATCGCTCCTGCCCAGCTGTGTCCCATATTTGAGCTTTGACAGTCCTTCCCTCAACCTGAGCACAATGCATACCATTATCTCTTTAATGACGAACAAGAAGATGCTTCGAAAAGTGATCAATCTCACTAAAATTGTTTATGATTTGCAGGATAAATATTATAAACCTGTCTTATGCATATCTAATAAGGTTGATGGCAAAAACATGAATGTCCAAACTTCATACTTAGAGACAGTAAGACAAATGCACCAGTAGACTAAAGGAATATAAACAGAACTAGGAGAGCAAAACAATTGGCTGTGTACAGCCAGTAGGCCAGATTTCACCCAAACAATTATTTCAATAATCATTTAGTCCCTCACCCTCTCCATTCTCTCAAGGGCTAAAATTTACATGGCCACAGAGAAAATATCAAGTAATTCATTTCAATGAATTTGTTCTTAAACAAATGCATGTAAGTGTTGACTACAATTCTAAAATTATATGGGGAAATACTTGTTTCCTATCTCTTCTTCCTTCAAAAGCTATTTTACAAACAGCTTATGAAAATGCTTAAGCTTTGAGATCTGTGGTCATGTGCCTCAGTACTGCTATGCTGGTCTTTATCTGAAGCACTAGTTCAATGAATACCAAAGGACTAGAAATTAAGACCAAGATCAAGTCCATGCTGAAAATACTTATCAAACTTTGTTTTCCATTTTAAAAGAAAAAGATTAATTAAAGAAATCATATGGGAGCAGCCCATTGCTATAGAAAAGCAATATGTTAAGTTGTTAAAACTTTTTCACTCGTAAAAAAGTTTCATTCAAAAAATGAGATAGCTGCAAGCTAAGTTCCCAGAAGAGCAATAACCATTCTTCAAGAAGTTGGAGGGAATTGTAGGGATCATTACCATAAAGGGCACACATCATACTCTAACGAACCACTTAAGTAATGCTAACAAAAATTATAAAATTAAGAAGTCAACCCACATCATTAGAAGCTAACATCTAAAAGGAAAAACAAAATTATCCCTCTTCCTTATTCTATATGTCAGATAAGGAGATTTCATACACTTTGCATCGCTTTGATAAAATCTAAATCCAGTCTGGTACTCCATCTTTCAAAATGTAAATCCAATATCATATGAATAGCAAACAAAATATATTAACTAAACTAATCACGACCACACAAGCAAACTCAAATTACAGCTAAAGGGTGCAAAAGCAAAAGACCTGAAACAGATCACTGATGCAATTCAACTGCCACTAAGCAAATTCAAACAGAATTCTCACCATCCAATATCTTCATGTAGTGACTCATTTTACTAGAATTTTCACAGTAGCGCGCCCTCTATCACACAAAATGTGGGGGGGGGGGGATCGATCATTCATATTTTCAAGTGGGTCCCACATATTTGTGATTGGAAGGGAAGGATCTATTTTCCTAAAAAAATTAAACATATCACAAAAGATTCACCACTTAGTTTTATTTTAAACAAGAATATCACCACAATATTTTTTTTTTTTTAGAAAAGCTAGATCTGTCACAGGAATTGAAACTGAAAGAAAAAGAGTCAAAATGGATCTAGTCAACTGAAAATTCGACAAATTTGTATAATAGATAGAGGAGTTGTAATAGTACTTGAAGAGTACGGGTGGCGAATTCGACGCCAATGGTGGACTTGGATTCCAAACAGAACTCGTTTCTCGTAAATCGGGAGAGGAGATTGGATTTCCCTACGCCTGAATCGCCGATTAATACCACCTTGAACAGGTAATCGTATTCCTCGTCTGCTCTCCTCGCCATTCCCTTCTATTTTTAAACCAAAAAACAAAAATAACTAATTAATTAATTCTAACAATAAAAGTAAGAAACCACTCTTTCGCCTGTAGAATCGGTTGCGAAAAGAAGGCAAAAGGAGAAGAAGAAGAGGCCGATGACGACGACAACGAGACTCTGTCCGTGGGTTTTTTTTTTTTTTTTTTTAAATATTTTTTAATATTTAAATAAAATCACAGGAAGGTAATGTCGAATATGTCCCTGTTGGCAAGCATGATTGCGCTTCATCATTGACCAGTTAAGTGGGTATAAATGATTCAGTTGTTTATTAAATCAACTACTCGCGAACCATGAGTTATAGTAATAAATTTTAAATGAATAAATTTATTAAAATATAAATAATAATTAAAATTTATTATTTTTTTATAGTATATTATTATTTATAAAAAATTATTATTAAATAAATAAAATAATAAAACTATAATTATAATTAAATTAGTATAACGAATTTTAATATAATATAATTTTGTGATCCAAAATAAAAAAATTATTATTTTATTATCTTTTTAATTTTTTATTATATAAAATTAAATATTAATTATTATTCATATGAAAAATTATTTATATTATTAAAATTTTAAATTATTTTTATATGAAAATTTTTATATTGTTAAACTTTCTATATTTTTTTAGTTAATTGAGAAAGCTAAATGTTTAATTATTAGCTTATCGGTCATATAGCAAAATGAAAATATATCATATTACTATTTGTTAAAAATATGGTATTATTAATACAATTACTTGAAAAATGATAAACGCTAGTTTAAATCTAAATTTGAGATAAGAATTAATTATATTATATTATATATATATATATATATATATATATATATATATATATATATATATATATATATATATATATAAAAAAAAATATAGAGAGAGCAAAACAAAATAAAAAAAATATTTATAAAATATATTA
>CATIWR010166967.1:0-15488 GCA_949677035.1 Omphalea diandra | reverse complement strand
AATATATATTTTAATAACAAGATAATATAATATAAAAAAAAATTTTTTTCAAATATATATATATATATATATATATATATATATATATATATATATATATATATTCAATTAGTTTGGTTCAAATTGAAAATTGAGTTTTTTTTAAAAAAAACAAAAAATTCAAATCACTGGATTTTTAAGTATAGTTATCCATATCTTTTTCTTGACTAATTGATTACCAAATAATATTAAACTATTTAACTTCATACTATAGTTTTTGAAGTTCTACACGTAAATAATATCTTTTTTTTTTTAAGAGGTAAATAATATCCTCTAAAAACTAAATAGTTAACGGAAGATATATATTAAATTATTTAATTTTATCACATTGCAGTTTTTAGGGTGACTATTAACTCCAATAGAGTCAATAGATTTCCATCAATATTTTTGTCGGTTTTGATTGTTCAGATTTTTTTTTTAATCATCCTAAACAAAAAACTACTATCATATATACAGTACGTGTGGTTTTAACAATATTAGTGGTAATGTGCTTGACGTATGATCATCAACATGTGTTTAAAGTGATGATTAATTTTTTGTTTGATATCATTGATAGGTGTAATTTTTGTACATATATTTCAATATAAATTAAGAGTATTTCTTGTTTTTAAGTAAACTTAATTTGAAATTAGTTATTTTCTGTTTGTTTCACGTTCGTGCAGGAAAAATCTTAAAAAAGAGCTGAAATTGTGATTTCAAGCAGTGTTTTATGAACCATAACAAGAGTTATGCGAGTCATCATATCCAAAATTTTAAGTTATTTTAGTTATCTTTTAAAGGACACATGACCTTATCCAATAGAAAGATTTGGGTGAAAAAAGAGCAATTTTGAAAGAGAGAAGTGGATCCAACTTCTACACCAAATTTTGAAAAAGATTTTGTGAAGATTGAAGAGTTCTTCCCTTAAGGTTTTCATTGATTTTGGAATATGAAAACTTTTTCTTAGAAAAATTCTTGTACTTTGGGATTGATGAATTCTTTATTCTTTTATTTTTTTTCTTCTTCTATGTTGAACTGATCTTTTAATTTTAGGGATTAGGAAAGTTCAATACTTTTTTATGAATATATAAAGTGACTTTACCTCAATTTGTGATGAATGTATTGATTTAATGTATTTGAGTTTTATTAATCTTGTATGCATGATAGCCACGTATGTGTAATGCTTAAGACTCTTGTTGATGGAGAGAAAGTTGAAGTCTAAGTTTAGTTTAATATATTAAATTAAAAGTTTGAGACCATGAAAATAGGCTTAAGCTATTTGCACTTTTTTTAAAACTTTTTATACTTCTCTAAGGAAGTATAAATAGATTTTATTAAAAGTTCTAGCTCTTTGCACTCTCATAGGAGTGTAAGAAACTCCAAAAAAAGTGCAAATAGCTGAAACCATAAAAATAAGCTTGATTTTAGAGAGATTGAAGGATTATTTATGGAGCTTAATGAATTTTTATTGAATTTTGTGATAGTGAAAGTAGGCGTAATTTCAGTAAAAATAACTCAATATTGATTGAAACAGAGTATTGAAAAATTAGAAAAATTCATATTTAAGCACAACCTTATCATAATTGAAACAATTCTCTTGATATATTTGTGAAATGGTATTGCAATGGATCCAAATTTCCTAGAAATTATTTGCCATAAGAGTTTCTTTTAATTTAATTTTAGTTTTGATTAATTATTCTTGCAATTTAAGTTTTTGGTTTTTTTTCTTAATAATTCAGTTATTAGATAATAGAAAAATTAAGATTTTATTAGTATTTATGTGAATCTATTCTTGTGGAATGAACTTGACTTATTGTTGTATTATTTGAGTGACTTGCGCACTTGTAAGGGTTGCCCACGTAACAGTCATTCAATCAATAATTCGTTATTAGAAAGTGAATGTGCTTAATTGCAAACAATTTCAAAATTGATTCACTTAGTTAAATAAAATCAATCTTAGGCAATCAAATATAAGTTTTTCAAAAAGTAAGTAAATACTACAATGTCATTTACATTATTACATTATAATATCGTAATTAATAATTTATTATTGAATTAGATAAAAGTTATTATTTAATATTAAATTAAATTAAATTAAATACCTCTAAATTATATAAAAGCTATTATTCATGGTTTCGATTAGATAATTTGACGGCACTATAGAATTCACGAATAGGTATACCATTACCTCTAAATACAATGACCGAGTCAAATTAAACTTTGATTTTCTTGTCAAAGCACAGACCCACTTAGACATAGTTGTACATCTGTTACCTATGTTTATAATTGTTAATGTGTGTTGAGGAGTACATGTGTGCCGCCCTTATAATCAGAAAAGTACATTTTAAGTCATAAAGGATGATGTTTATATAAGACAATCCGCATCTTTCAAAGTTCATGTTCAGTTGATATTTTCTATGGTTCTTGTCGGTTGCACGACATGAATATCCTGAACTATGATGGTGCTCTAGATGGAACCGGAGCATTTTCTTGTTGATGGCAGTGCAGCTCATGGTCACACTCTTTCTTGTCTCAATCGACTATAACTACCTTTATCCATCTAATTGATCTCATGATTTCCACGTAAAGATGGAGTTAGTTATGTTCCATGGACAGTCTTTTGCACTCACCATAATATTATTAATTGCCAGCTGCTCTTTTTCAGGCTTTCAACTCCTCCTTTCTTTCCTTCTTTTTTATTTTCAGCTTTTGGGTTTTTCATTTCAGGAGAAGATGATTTATTCTTGATCAATAATCTTTTCTTTTGTTATGCTTGCAGACTTTTATGATCCTTTGGATCCCAATGGAAACATTACTGTTACCTTTGACATCCATGAGTAGAGATGTAATGGATATGTGGTTAGTATACGTTTGTATATACTAGCAATCATACTACAAGCTCAAATATCTTCTTTCAACACTATTAAACACCTCTCTAGCCGAATTCCCTTCTTTATGTACATAAACAAATGTTTAAAGCCAAGGGGGTGTTGAAATTTATATCCTGACCTCCCATGCAAATTCCTGAAATTTGACAAGAAGCTACACGGTGAGAGTCCTCATTTTCCAATTTTTTATTTTATTTGCAGGCGAGGGTGACTATCCAGAATTATTATCAGTACCGGGAGGTTGACAAACCAGGATGGAACATAGGGTGGGAATGGACTAGGAATGAGATCATCTGGTTAATGTCCGGTGCATTTGCCACCGTGCAAGGAGACTGCTTATCTTACAAATACCAAACCCCACACTCTTGCCTACCAAAACCTGTCATTGCTGATCTCATGCCCGATGCCCCGCCAGCGAACAAGTCAGAGTACTGCTGCAGGAGAGGCCTGCTTCCTGCTTGGGCTATTGATCCTTCTAACTCATTCTCCTCCTTTGAAATTACTGTTGGCAACTTGGATATCAATTCTACTGTCCCTCCGTCTGCTAATCTTACATTACTAGCACCAGGTCCTGGTTACACCTGCGGCCCGACTAAGGAGACTAACCCTATAGTAAGTAATCTATATTCTAAGTGGAGCTCAATTTTATAGTACTCAGAAGAATTAACATAAAAACCACAGAATTGCCAGTATAAACTGGTTAGTTGATTTGCAGTGGATTTTAATGTTGTCATTATGTTGAATTTGTTATTTCTTTCTGGGGGCAATCTTATTGTTATAGAAACCACTCAAATCATGCCTATCAATTTGCTGTTTCTTCAGAAACATGGAAATCTACATGCACTTACTCTAGTTTTGTGGCCCATAGGAAGCCTGCTTGCTGCGTTTCTCTTTTTACATTCTACAATCCAAAGGTCACATCTTGCCCTGAATGTAGCTGTGGATGCAAAGAGACTAACCAATACACAATTCCATGCATAACGTACGTCTCCAACATTGATTTCAAACTAATCATGACACTACAGTTTGCAAGTATATATACTTGGTATTGAAGCTGAATCTCTACTTTCCTCTGAGGAAAGGTTCCTCCTCATCATCATTGTCGGATTTAAGCAGTGCAGACATAGTGCAATGCACCAATCATATGTGCGCAGTTAATGTTCATTGGGTTGTGAAGAACAATTATATGAGGCACTGGAGGGTGAAACTTACAATATCCAACTACAATTATAAGAGAAATTACTCAGACTGGAATGTATTGGTACAACATCCTGGTTTCAGTCAGACTACAATTCCTTACAGCTTCAGCAGTACAATGCTTCCCACTTTTGGTTTCACAGGTACATACTGCCAATTAGGACTCTACTATATAATAAGTTTCATGAGCTTCTTAATTTGTATATGTCAATCATTTGGACTCATGCAGATAAGGTTGCCCTCTTCTGGGGTTTACAATACTACAATAAAGAATTGCTACATGCTGATGAGGAGCAACTGGGCTGAGTGACAATAGAAATACTTCGGGAAAAAGATTTGAGCACTTTTACGTTAAGCAATGGATGGGCTTTACCACGAAGAATATATTTTGGAGGTGAGGAGTGCAAATGCCTTTTCCAGACACCTTTCCAATGCTACTAACTAGTAATAGCAACTTTGAACCTCCTCATTATATTTTTGTTGTCCTTCTACTCTATTTGCTTTCTAAAATGCTAATAACTGGGTTTTAGTGATTACTGATCCATATGCCTACAGTCCAATTGGTGGTGTTCTCAGTTCATATTTTGGGTTGTCAAGGTTTGAGTTTGTACACGTCTGCCTATATTAATTAATCCATATATTATTAATTCCAATCCTAAAAGTTTGGAGTAGAAAATTAAATGTTTAGCTCTGACCATATGTATTATATGTTCTGGATCATTAAAAAGCAGGAACATTTGTAATGATAATTAAAATCCTTTCCATTCATTGAAGGCTTAGTTTGATATTCTTGCAAGTCTTTGTTTGCACTAAAAAAGGGTATAAAACTTTTTAAACTGATAATAATAATCTTAAGTTATAAAGTTTAATTGAATAGATAATATTTTTAATAAAACTAATTATTATTTCAATTTTTGAAATTTATTATTATTTTAAATAACTATAATAATGGATGTTATTTCAATCTTTAAAAATTGTGATTATTTAAAATAATTGAAAAATAAATATTATTTCAATTTTTTAAAATTTTATTACTATTTAAAATTACTAGAATAATGATAAAAATGTTGATATCTTTAAGATAGTGTTACTTTATTTTTAAAATATTTAAAAATTAAAATAAATATAATCTAAGTTCAAAAATTTTTTAAATTAAACAAAAAAATTAACAAATGATAAATCTATAATATACAGTGGTTAGCTAAAAAATTTTGTAAAATATATCTACACTATATATAAAGGTGGTTAACTAGGAAAAATTTTTTAAGTCATAAAAATGTATAAAAATTTTTAAATTGATAATAATATTCTTAAGTTATAAATTTTAATTGAATGAATAATATTTTTTGATAAAACTAATTATTATTTCAATCTTTGAAATTTATGATTATTTTAAATAACTATAATAATGGATATTATTTCAATCTTTAAAATTTATGATTATTTAAAATAATTGAAAAATAGATATTATTTCAATTTTTAAAATTTTATGATTATTTAAAATTACTAGAATAATGAATAAAAATATTGATACTTCAAGTTACTGTTACTTTATTTTTAAAATATTTAAAATTAAAATAAATATAATCTAAGTTCAACAATTTTTTTAAATTAAACAAAAAATTAACCAACGATAAATCTATACTATATATAAAAGTTGTTAACTAGAAAAAAAATTTAAATATATCTATACTATATATAAGGATGGTTAACTAGGAAAAAATATTTTAGCAATAAAAGGTATAAAACTTTTTAATTTGACAATAATAAGCTTAAGTTATAAATTTTAATTGAATGGATAATATTTTTATATAAAACTAATTATTGTTTCAATCTTTGAAATTTATGATGATTTTAAATAACTATAATATTTGATATTATTTCAATCTTTAAAATTTGTGATTATTTAAAATAATTGGAAAATAGAAATTATTTCAATTTTTAAAATTTTATGATTATTTAAAATTACAAGAATAATTGATAAAAATATTTATATCTTTAAGTTAATGTTACTTTATTTTTAAAATATTTAAACTTAAAATCAATATAATCTAAGTTCAAAAATTTTTTAAATTAAACAAAAAAATTAACTAATGATAAATCTATACTATATATAAAAGCGGTTAACTAGAAAAAAATTTTAAATATAAAAGAGTATAAAACTTTTTAAATTGACAATAATATTTCATGTTATAAATAAATTTTACTTGGAAGGATAATTTTTTTTATAAAACTAATTATTATATCAATATTTGAAATTTGTGATTATTTGAAAAAACTAAAATAATTTAGATTATTTCAATCTTTAAAATTTATAATTATTCAAAATAAATAGAATAATGGATAAAAATTTTTATCTTTAAATTAGTGTTACTTTATTTTTAAAATATTAAGATAAATAAAATCTAAATTTAAAATTTTTAAATTAAATAAAAAATGAATCAATGATAAATCATAAATTTTTACTGAAAGTGTGATGTACTAAGAAATGTTTCTTTCATAAAAATAAAATTTATTATACATTAATTTTTTAAAATATATTATAAATAAAATATTATCTTAATAGTATTCCGACATTTTAATTGTTCCGATGAATATTATCTTAATGTCATTTGGTTTAGTTTTTATATTAATCTTGCATAACTACTCTTATTTATTTTTTAAGATTGCTTTTTCATCATTTTGTCTTAAAGTTATTTTTTATTCACTTATTAATAAAAAATCATACTTATTAAAAAATTTATTTTATATGTATTCTAGATAATTTTTAATTATTTTTAATTTTACACAATTTATTCTTTTTATTTATATATAAAATTAAAAAAAATATTAATTTATGTGTAATAATTATTTTAATCACGTGTAATGGACGTTAAGCAAAAATTGTATTATATTTTCACTTTTTTTTGAGTGATGGAGGCATTTTTTATATCATTTATTAGGATATGATGGATTGGATATCAAACCTTACTTTAAAATTTTAAAACATTAAATTAATAAGTTTTTCTAATATTTTCATAATTAAATTGAATTTGTTGATCATACTGCTAAAATTAAAAATAGTCAATGGTTTAATGTTTTAAATCACTCAAACTAAAAAAATATTCAAACTTGAAAAAATCAATTAAAATAAAAAATTAAATGAAATCAATTTTATAAAAAAATTAAAAATTTTGAAAATTTATATTTTTTACTCAATTTTAAATATTTGTATTATTTTTATTACATTATACTTTTTAATTTTAAATGTTTTAAAATACTATTTACATATATTCTTAAAAATACATTTAAAAAACTATCTATTAAATCAGATCGATCGAACTGATTTAATTGAATAAAATTTTGCCATGAATTAGTTTTATATATATATATATATAAGATTTTTCAATGTAAAATAACAAACACTGACTGCATTCCAACATATTCCATTCGTCGAATGCCCAAATAACAAACGCTTTGAGCTGTCCAGCTCTCCTTTCTCATTAAAAAAATAATAATAATGAAATAAAACTTGCAATTATTTAGTTCCCTGCAATCTATCACCATGCTAGTTTACTAGCTTGCGGGATTATTAGCATTGATATAATCGATCGACATTTGAACTTAAAGATATTTTTAAGGGTGCAAACTTAAAGAGTTATCCTTTACGTTAATTTGTAATATCATTGCTCTGAAAAATAGTAGTATCATTGGCAACTTGATGGGTGTTAACTTGAAAGCTTTTTCCATGTATTTGAATGTATTAAAATAAAATTTCTGTCATCTAAATATATATAAAGGAGGTAATTGTTGATTTAAATTCATTTGAAAATAAGACTCGATCTAAAATAGCTCGATTCATTATCTGATCAAATTAGCAAGTTAATCTAAATTGATTCAATTTCAATTTGATAGATAAGTTAATCTAATTGACTCAATTTATATTATTTAGAATAATTAAAAATTTTATTTAAATTTAAATAATTTTTATTTTAAAAAATCAAATTAAGAATGACTCAACTCGAAATAAAAAATTATCTTAATTTTAGCATCTTAGTTTGATTGACTCAACTTAATTTGCAATCCAAAGTGATTCAACCCGCAAGTCTCAACTTAAAGTGATATGACTTGAACTTATTATAAAAAGATGTAATCCATAATCAACTTAACTCAAAAGTAATTCAAACTGAATCCATTCAATCCAATTCATTTATCATTTTTGCTAGAATCATATTAAATTATATATATACTTGAAGGTGACAAACAAATCGAATCAGATTGGAAGAGTTTAGGGCTAATCAATTGATAGGTTCAATTTCAAATCACATTTTTTTAAAAGTTGAGGTCATGTGCAAAGATAATTCAGATTCAGATCATTTTTTAGATTTAAATCAAGTCACTCATAATTTTATATTTTTTAAAATTAATAAAAATAGTATTTTAATTTTTAATAAAATTTAAATAATTTTAATAATTTAAATCAAATCAAATGAATTGACCTATGAGTCAAGTCAATGTTAGATCATTTCAAATTAACTTGCGATTTGGATTGAGTTAAATTTAAATCAGATTATTTTCGAATTGGATCATTTTGAAACTCGTTAAGATTTTGAATTAAAATTTTAAATTAAATAAAAAAATTGCTACTTCGACGTGCACTGATTCAACTTATACAAATATTTTCATTATATTTCAAAGGTTCTTAACTTAAATAGATTTTACATCCTTGAACTAGTAATTCAATACTTAAATGTATTTTTCATAGTGCATAAAAAGCCATGGTTCTATCCTAAGAATCTATCCTTGGTATATTAAAATGAAGAGTGTTGAATGGCATAGAATGTACAGTTTCAGAGATTGCATGTGGTTGCTATTTTTTTGGTTTGGGGACAGGGAGATAATAATAACAATAATTATAATAAATTATTTGCAGCTTTACTTGTTTTAAATACATAATAATAGCATTATCTATTTATCTTATATAATATTTTTGTATATTTTTATAGTGATTTAATTAATTTTTATAATTATATTAAAATTTTCAATTATATAATTTTGAAGCAACGTTACAATTTTCATTAGTCCGGAGTTATTCTAACTTGTTCCCTAAAATAAAAGAAATTGTTACTAAAAGTTCTTTAAGCCTATAATCTTGAACATGGACAACTTTCATAATCATAACTTATTAGGGTTTCAACGAATGAACTATAAAAATAGTGAAAAAAAATATATATATCCTTGAACAAATTCATTCTTTAAGTCAAATATAATACTCTATACATAGAAGTTGGTAGTTCATGACTCTGAGTTAAAATTTCAATCTAGATTCATAAAAAAAAAAAGATTTAATGGTAATTTAAATTTAAATCTTTATATCTCAGTACGATTCTGATATAAGCTTTAAAATTATGAAAATAGGTCAAAATTATGAAATTAAGTGCAATGTTAGTACAACATATATATTTATTATGTAATTTCTAGTGAAATTTATATCAAAAGATGATGAATTTTTTTTTTTTCAGAAGTAGACATTGCTATCATTAAAAAAGTCTAAAGGCGTCAAAAACAAAATCTTAGCGAATGGGATGAGATGTAAAAACATCCAGTCACCATTAAGAGAATTATTTACACAAGCTTTTGCTAGGAAATCAACAACACAATTTGCTTTCTATTTATAATACAAAATTGATATTCTTCAAACTGAGTTAATCGATTTTGGATTCCAACAACAATGGCTTTAATATGCCAATTGGCTTCCAAAGATGAATCAACCGTGTCCCGTAACATAATGGAGTCAAAATCGAAAATAACTTTGTGGTATCCTTTAGTAGCGACCAAGATGACTATCTACTCTAAAGCTTGAGCTTCACCTACAAGGGCAGACCCATAGAGAATTTTAATGGCCTTGCCATCCACCATTTTCTCGTCATGGTTTCTACCAATAATACCAATTCCTGCATGGTCTTTGGAAACATGCCAAGAAATGTTGGAGTTAAATTTAATCCGACTTGAAGGAGGTTTTTCCCTAGCAACATTAGTGGTATGAGTTTTGGAAAGCGCTTCTAGGATGCCAACAAAAATGCCAGCTTCTTTGTAAGGGTCAATACTCATAAGAATTCTCCTAGACATTATAATGGGATTTTGCTCTTTTTGTTCAAAGATGGTCTCTTTATGAGCCTTCCATATATGCCAACAAATAGTGGCAATTTCAGACATGATTCTACCACCTTCGAGCTTTGCAAAATTATTAAAGATTGTATCCCAACATTTAACAAATGTAATATCCATACTACTATAAAGGGAATAGCCAAGATGACTTCCAAACCAAATAGCTTTAGCATGATTACATATTAATAAGAGGTGAGTAACAAATTCATTCACCAAATTACAAATTTTGCAAATGGGAGAATGAGCTAGATTTTTCTTGATAAGATTTTCTTAGGTTGCAATAGAGTTTGAGGCTGCCCTCTAAAGGAAGTGTTTTACTTTTGGCTCAACTTTGACTTTCCAAATTGTTGTCCAATCATTTCTGGATGGTTAGAATTTGTAGAAGTTGAAGTTAAAGCTATAAGGTTTTGACTATCCTCTTTCTTACTGGATTTGACGAAATGGTAAGCTAATTTTACAGAGTAAGTCCCATTATTTGAGAAGTGCCAAACCATTTTGTCTTGCTTGCAAAGAGGTCTGATTGGGATCTTTTGGAAAAAAGTAGCTTTGAGAGCACTGAAGAAAGCTATAATGAATGAGGATTTTCATTCTATCTAAATTGAGTCAATAAGATCAACCACCTTAAAGATACAAGCATTGCAGGGAATAGATGATGCCACTTTGAATTTTGGGAGGGAAGGGATCTAGGCATCTAATCAAATAAGGATATTTTTACCGTTGCCAACATTCCACTGGACTTCATCTTTCATAATGTTTCTTGCCTTAATCAAATTTTTCCATTGCCAAAAGGGTTTACTTCTTTGAGTAGTAGAGCGAAAGTTTCCTCCATGGAAGCAGACAACTTTGAGAACTCTTGCCCATAAACTCTCTAGGATTTTAAGAAGCCTTTAGACCTGTTTACCCAATATTGCAATGTTAAAAGTCTCAAATTCTCCAAAACTATGCCTCCAAAGCTTTGGTTTTTAGTTAGTGTGTCCTAGTTTTTCCAATGAATTTTCCTATATGAAATATTATCTCCCTACCAAAATTTGGCACAAATGCTATCTAGAGATTTGCAAAAAGACTTTGAGAATTTTAGAGTAGTCATTGCATAGGTTGGGATGGCAGTTTGCTTTTATGAGGACTTTACAACCCACTTGAAAAAGAAGAGAATGTTTTCATCCTTGGACCTTCTACTTAATTTTGTCTTTTACAAACTGAAAAGATTGGTTTTTTTTTTTTTATTTCCCTCACATGTTAGGAAGCCCAAATATTTTTCTAAGTTCTCCATAATTTGCATTCCCATAAAACCTGCAATTTGCTCCTTGATTTATAGAGGGGTACTCCAGTTGAAAAAGATGTTAGATTTACTTTGTTAATGATATAATCAGAGGCCTTATAATACCAGTCTAGAGCTTAGAGAAGTGATGTGAACCAAGTTAGAGGCAAGCTCAAGGTTGTAAAAAATGAAAAGGGATTAGCAAAGAGATCTCATTCAAAGGAGGAAGGTATCACAAAAACTTTAAAACTCGCCATATTTGGAACTGTCATAACCAAGTTAGGGGCAAGTTCAAGGTTATAAAAAATGAAAAAAGACTAGCAAAGAGATGTCCTTCAAAGGAGGAAGGTATCATAAATGCTTTAAAACTTGTCATATTAGGAACTATCATATTTGGACTTGTCATATTTGGAGCTACCAAATTTGAAACTACCATATTTGAACTTGTCATATTTGGAGTTGTCATATTTGAACTTGTCTTATTTGGACTTGCCTCATTTGTACAATCTCCTTTACAAGGGCAAAATGATCATTTCTAAACCTTCATTTCATGTGTGAATCCTCAAAATGAAATCAAGAAGTCCAACTCTATAAATGGGGAAATTTTGCACAAAAGTGTTCTAGAAGATTCTAGAATGTTCCCAAACGGTTCTGGAATATTTTTAAAAAACTTCCAAAAATATTTCAAACATCAAAGGAGGAAGGTATCACAAATGCTTCAAACCTGTCATATTTAGAACTGTCATATTTGAACTTGTCATATTTGGAGCTACCATATTTGAACTTGTCATATTTGGAGTTGTCATATTTAGACTTGCCTTACTTGGACAATCTCCTTCACAAGGGCAAAATTTCATTTCTAAACTTCCATTTCATGTGTGGATCCTCAAAATGAAATCAAGAAGTCCAACTCTACAAATGAAAAAATTTTGCACAAAAGTGTTCTAGAAGATTCTAGAATGTTTCCAAAAGATTCTAGAATATTCTAAAAAACTTCTAAAAATATTTCAAACATCTTTTGGTGGAAGAATAAAGTCTTAAAGAGGAAGTAATGGAGGGGTGGCACATATGAAGGAAAAGTCAAAGAAAGTCAAGTCATAATATCTTTCCAAGATTGATAAGATCTTAACATATCATTCTCTTCTTTTTTTTAATTAGGAACTTATGTTACTTTCTTATGTAAGAAACTTTTTTTATAATTTAGAAGATATATGATGTCTCTTTTAGTTTTTTCCTATTTAGCTTAAGAGAATCTTTTGTCTAAATGGTATAGACAGATTCGGTCTAATTAGGAAGTAATTCTTAGGATTTTCTATAAGTTTTGTGAAGGTTATAAATAATCTATCTTGTTTAACCAAATGAATGAAGAATATTTTTTTTAAGCAAAAATTGTTTGTAAGAGTTAATTCTCTTTTTGAGTTCTTAATAGGACTTGGTGAGATTATTAAATGAGTTCTTAATAATTTCACAAACTTGTTTAACCTAGGTCTTAAATTACTTAGTTCATTTAAGGTTGAGATTAACACCTTTTAAATTTTTATAATTCAAGTTGCTAAAAATAAGTTTTATAGAAGACTAATTGAGATTTAAGAGTTTATCTTATTTGAACTTTGGATTGAGGCTTGGGACTTATGTTATACATACAAATAAGGATCCAAAAATCAACCTCGTTTGTATTAAGAAGAAAGTTTACTTCTCATAAGCTAGCCTTACCAAACATGAAAGTATCATCTGCGAACATAGAACATGATAAAATAAGGTAAGAAGGGGAGAGTTTCATGTCATGGAGCTCCTTCTCTTCAATGTTACACCTGATAAGAGTAGAAAAAGGTTTAGTCGCAATAAGAAAAAAGAATGGAGAGAGTGGGCATCCCTAGCGTAATCCTCTCGTAGGACGAAAGGGAATGTCAGGTCTACCATTAATAAGAACAAAGTATTGGACTATTGTGACACATTGCATGAGGAGATGAATCCATTTCTAGCAAAAACCCATCCTTGTGAGAGTCATTTTGAGGAAGCTCCATTCAATTCTATCAAAAGCTTTATTCATATAAAGTTTGACCACCATTTGCCCTTTTTTTTTATCTGCTAGTTTTAAGGTAATGAAAGACTTTATGGGCAATAACAAGGTTGTCTTGAATAGCCCTGCCAGACATGAAGGCAGTTTGGTGATATAATTTTATCCATTAAGGGCTTTTAATTTGTTGGCAAGAGTTTTTGCAATTATTTTATAGAGAAAGTTAGATAGACTGATGGGCTAAATTGGGAAAAATTTTGAGGTGATTTGATTTTTGGGATAAGAGCCAAAAAGGTGTTGTTAATTTCTTTAAGCATGAAGCCACTATCAAAGAAACTACGAACAACTTTCATAACAGTAGGGCTCATAAGATCCTAGTTTTTGTGGGAGGAAACACCTAGAATCCATCGGGTCCTAGGGATTTGAAAGACCTAAGCCAAAAACAACATTTTTAATTTCAATATCAGAAATAGAGGCACAAAGATAATAATTAGAATAATCAAAAACAATAGGAATTATAAGATCACATAAAGCATTAACATCAGATGGGTTACAGGAAGAGTAAACAAATTCAAAAAATTTAATTGCTTCAACAAAAAGGATATCTTCCCGTTCTATAATATTTCCTGCTTCATCTTTGAGGCAGTGGATGTGATTATAGTTCCTTCTTTGCATGGTAGAGGTAAGAAAAAATCTTGTATTACGATCCCCTACATTCGACCAATTAATATGAGACTTTTGCATCAAGTGGATTTCTTCTCTTTTCTAAAGCTGATGAAGAGTATTAGTGAGATTTCTCTCCTCAATTCTATTTTTAGAAGATATGTGGTCCTTATTAAGTTCTTTCAATCTTGCTTTGATTTTTCTATCTTCTCCTTATCCTTGTCAAAAAAAAAAAAAAAATCCTCCAAACACTAAGCATAGAGCAATAATTTTTTAAGCGGTGCATAGTAGAATACATCCTTGATCCATAACTTCTTATGGTTCCACATTGCTCCAATAATTCAACAAAAGTTTTTATGTTCCATCCATCTTACCTCAAATTTGAAAGATCTATAATAATTGACATGTAAGGGATTGGTGTTAAGGATAAGTGGGCGGCGATAAGATCCCATAAGATCTCCATTTAGGATAAAGACATTAGGGAAGAGTTCTCTTTATGAGATATTAACGAAGCCCTATCAAGCCTTTACTAAATACAAGAATCACCTTCTTGAGGATTGCACCAAGTAAACCAATCTCCTTTGCTCTCTAGTTCATAAGGCCACAAACGTCTCTAAAGTGAGAAAGACCTTGACAATGTTTGTCTTGGACATTCTTGCATTGTATGTTTATATATTTCACAATGTAGGGAAGAGTTCTCTAAAGTTAGAAGATGATGGAATTTGATTGATATGCGTTGTGTGTTTATATATTTCACAATTCTAGCATATTATACTACTACTCAATTTCATAATTCTGACATATCTTAACACTTTTTAAAATTTAGACCAGAATCACACTAATACAATAAGATTTAGATTTAAATTACTATTAGGTTTAAACAAAAGTGATCCAAACCTAATCTGATTCAGAAAGAAATTTAGAACGCTTTGTACTTGCAATGATAAAAACATTTTTAAATAAAATATGACTCATTATTGGGGATGACAATAAAATCGAAAATTCTCTATCTCACATACAAATCGATATTGATAGAACAAAAAACCTCTATCCCTTTTTTTCATAGGGCAGGTAGGGAGTACACTCCTATCCCACAAATCCTTAAAAAGATCCTCAAATTAAATCTCATAGAAACCAAAATTATGTATACGCGATTCTAATATATATATATATATATATATATATATATATATATATATATATATATATATATCTATATATATATAGATTGGGTTGAAAATATAGGGGGTAAAAAAAGAACTATATAGCTGTGTTTTGTAGTGAGAATGATTTTAAAATT
>CATIWR010166964.1:0-50804 GCA_949677035.1 Omphalea diandra | reverse complement strand
CAACCCCCCCCCCCCCCCCCCCCCTTATTGGTGCTTAGGGCTAACAAGTGGTATCAGAGCCAAGTCTCACAAACAAGCCTTAATTCGGTGAATAAAGTTTATGGCACAAGAGGGAATCCACTCAGACCTTGAACCCTACTTTGATGGATCTGACTATACTAATTATAAGTATAGGATAGAGATTTATCTTGATACAGATGTAGCAGACCTTTGAGATGTAGTTGTCAAAGAATAGAAGCCACCCTCTAAAGTAGTTGATGGAATTGAATAGCTCATTCCAAGGGAAGATAGGGTTGAAGCTCACAGGAGGTCAAATGGCAAAAACAAGGGAGCAATGTCCATTCTTCTAAGCTCTCTCTCTACAGAAGAGATTGGAAGAATGCAATATTGCCAAACAACTCATGCCAGTTGGAAGACTCTTGAAAACTATCATGAGGGCACAACACTGGTTAAATCTAGTAGATTGGAGATGTACGTGATGGAATGGGAGCTCTTCATGATGAAAGACCATGAAAGCATCATTGAAATGATGAATAGACTCCTATCCATCATCACTAACATGAAAAAATTCAGAAGAACTCTCACTAACTATGAGGTAAATACAAAAATCCTTAAAACTCTTCCATTAGATAAGTTTGGTGCAAGAGTGTGCAGCATTCAAGAGTCAAATCTAGAGATTGAAAAGTTCATATATATGTGTTGATAGGCAAACTCTTAACTCATGAGTTAGCCTTACAAAAGGATGAGCAAATGAAGAAACTAAAGGGCCAAGGAGAAAAATCATAAAAAGAAAGAAGAACCTTGGCACTCAAATCCTCAACCAAAGAGAATGAGGTAGAAACAACCTCTAGTGATGAAGAGAGTGACAAAGATGAAAAAGAGCTAGCAATGCTTTCAAAAAGGACTAAAGAGTTAATTAAAAGAAGAAAAGAGAGAAGAAGCTTCAAGAAGACAACTCCTAATCCTAGAGAGAGATCTAATGAAGTCACTTGCTATGAGTGTGTTAAGCAAGGCCACATCAAATACGATTATCCCAAGATAAAGAAGAAGAAGAAGAGATGGGACAAGGAGAAGAAGAAAAGATGGAATGATAGCTCAAGTGAAGATGAAGAAGAAGAAGAAGAAGTTGCCAACATTTGCTTTATGGCACAAGAAGACTCTCTAAATGAGGTAAGTACTTCATCCTACTCTCATTTAGATTTAGGTGATTTTGATGAGATAGATGAAGAGCTTCTAAAGGTTTTTACTATGAGATATGACAAATACAAGTTTCAAATGAAATCGTACAAGAAAAAATGTCTAATATTAGAAGATGATTATAAATCCTTCAATGATTTTACAAGCGAATTGAGAGCATCAAATGAAGAAATCTATGAAAAATCTTTCCATATCATCTTCATCATTGGCTGCATTGAGAAAAGAGAATGACTCCCTAAAAGGAGAAGTCATTGAGCTTAGAAGCTCAATCTCTAAGTTCCACAAAGGAAAGGAAGCCTTAGACACATTGATTAGACATGGTTTAGGCTTCAATGGAACCTCCTCATCATCACATACTATATTTGTTAGATCATCAAAACCTCAAATCTTAAGTATTGAGGTAATTAGGAAGAAAAGTGCTCCTAACACTAAACCTCCTAAGCCTAAGGACAAAGGGAAGGCTCCCTAAAGCTCAAAAGCCAAAACTCAAAGGGCCAACCATGCCTACATGTATAACAAAAAACATGCTCACACTCATAAACAATTTCTACTGCTTCTTATCACACATACATATGCATGCACTCACATAATCAAGGTATGAGAAGGTCGTCTATTCATACTAAGGTTATGCATAGGAGAAAGACTCATAAGTCTAAGGTTCAATGTCATTATTACATGAGATATGGGCACACCATGTATTTTGCCATATTAGGAAGACACATCTCAAATTAGAGGACCCTTTAACTCCTAACCTTGTAGGACCCAAGTATGTTTGGATACCAAAGAAAAAGTGACTCACTTTTATTGTGTAGGGAAGTGTGGCAACCACCAAATCAAGCAATTGGCATGTGGATAGTGGATGTTCTAAGCATATGACTAGAATAGAAAGTTATTCACGACATTGAAGGAAAAAGAAGGTGGAGATGTCACATTTGGTAACAATGCCAAGGGTACGGTAATTGGCATTGGAACCATTGGTAAGAATGGTTGTTCCTTAATTGTTAATGTTTTATTAGTTAATGGCTTACAATATAATTTGTTGACTGTAAGTCAATTGTGTGACAAAGGTAATAAAGTCACCTTGAATCCTAGGGAATGTTGAGTCACCACTTAGTAGATGATGAAGTTATTTTCAAGGGTGAAAGGAAAGGCAATACCTACTCAATTGACTTAAACAATTTAGGTAACCAATCTTTTAAGTGTCTTATGTCTTTGAGCAATGAAGCTTGGTTATGGCATAAAAGGCTTGGACATGCAAACAAGGATATTCTTCAAAGCCTATCTAAAGGAAAGTTAATGGATGGCCTTCCCAAGCTAAATTTCACTAAAGACAAGGCATGTGGTCCTTGCTAAATAGAGAAGCAACATTAAGCCTCCCACAAAGCTAAAAATGTTATAAGTTCTTTTAGACCTCTTCAACTAGTTCATATGGACTTAATAGGACCCACTAGAAGTGCTAGCTTAGGTGGAAAGCATTATGCATTAGTCCTAGTTGATGATTACTCTAGGTTTACTTGGGTGTCCTTTTTAGCTTATAAGAATGATACTTTTGATGCTTTCAAAAGTTTTGCAAAAAGAGTTCAAAGTGAAAAGGCTACTTCATTTCTTCTATTAGAAGTGACCATGGAAAGGAATTTCAAAATGAGTCTTTTGAAACTTATTGTTTGGAGAATGAAGTTTTCCATAATTTTTCAACTCCTAAAACACCACAACAAAATGGTGTTGCAGAAAGAAAAATAGAACACTAGTAGAAATGGTTAAGATCATGCTCAATGAGTGTTCTTTGCCGAACTTTTGGGCCGAAGCCATTAATACTTCATGTTATATTGCAAATAGAGTTTTTAAAAGACTCATTCTCAATAAAAACATCTTATGAGCTATGGAATGTAGAAAACCTAAGATATCATACCTAAGAGTATTTGGATGTAAGTGCTACATTTTAAATTCCAAGGATAATCTTGGAAAATTTGATTCCAGGACTAATGAAGGAATATTCTTAGGCTATTCCACCTCTAGCAACGGATATAGAGTCTTTAATAAGAGTTCAATAGTAGCTGAAGATTCTATGAATGTTGTTTTTGATGAATCTATCAAACTTGATCGTAGGAAAGGTGTTTTTGTTGATGATATTGTAGGTGACTTTTAAAAGCTAGAATTGGAAGACACTACAAGAAGAAAGGATAAAAACAAGGAAAGAGGTGAATCATCAAAAGTAGATGAGAAGCCACAACATCAACAAAGAGATGAGCCAAACCAAGATCTACCCAAAGATTGGAGATTTTCCAAATATCACCCCAAGGACTTGATCATTGGTGATACCTCCGAAGGTGTAAGTACTAGATCACAACTTCATCTTTTAGATAATAATCTTGTTTTTGTTTCTCAACTTAAGCCAAAGTCAATTGATGAGGCTCTTGATGATAAGAGTTGGGTGCTTACTATGCAAGAGAAACTCAACCAATTTAAGAGAAATAAGGTATAGGAACTTGTCTTTAGGCCTAAAGAACACTCTATTATAGGTTGCAAATGGGTGTTTAGGAACAAGCTAGATGAGCAAGGTCCTATCATAATGAATAAAGCTAGATTGATTGTTAAGGGATACAACCAAGAGGAAGGCATAGATTATGATGAGACTTTTACCCCTATTGTAAGATTAAAGGCCATTAGGATACTTTTAGTTTTTGCATGCCACATGAATTTTAAGCTTTTTCAAATGGATGTTAAAAGTGCATTTTTGAATGGAATTATTGAAAAGGAAGTCTATGTTGAACAACCTCCTGGTTTTTAGTCACATTGTTTTCCCAATCATGTTTTTAAATTGAACAAAGCCTTATATATTGAAACAAGCTCCAAGAGCTTGGTATGAAAGGCTTAGTTCATTTCTTTTGAAAAAGAAAAGGTCGACACCATACTATTTGTTAAAAAGCACAAGCATGATACACTAATTGTACAAATTTATGTTGATGATATCATTTTTGGTACTACTAATGAGTCTTTTTGTGAGGATTTTACAAAGTGTATAACTAGGGAATTCAAAATGAGCATGATGGAAGAGCTCAAGTTCTTTCTCAGTCTACATATCAAGCAAACTAAAGAAGGGATCTTCATCAACTAAGCTAAATACATAAGGGAGATACTCAAGAAGTTTGGCATGGATGGTTGCAAAGTAGCCAAAACCCCATGAGCGGTACCATCAAGCTAGACAAAGATGAATCAGGTAAGACAGTAGATGAAAAGAGATAACGAGGTATGATTGGATCTTTATTTTATCTTACTGCTTCTAGGCCGGATATCATGTTTAATGTATGTATGTGTGTTAGGTTCCAAGCCTCTCTTAGAGAGTCTCACTTAAATGTTATTAAGAGAATTTTTAAGTATTTGCATGACATAATTCACTTAGGGTTATGGTAACCTAGGGATTCATCATTTAGTCTCATAGGATATTCGGATGCAGATTATGCAAGTAGTTTATTGGATAGAAAAAGCACTTTTGGGACTTGCAAATTTATAGGAGAATGCCTAATATCTTGATTTAGCAAAAAGTAAGTGTCAGTTGCTTTATCCACCACAGAAGCTGAGTATGTTGTTCCAGATTGTTGTTGCACCCAAATCCTTTGGATGAAACAACAATTGAAGGATTTTGGCAAAGCGATTGAACACGTTCCTATTAAATGTGATAAGACTAATGCTATTAATCTTTCTAAGAATCCCATCCAACACTTTAGGAGTAAGCATATAGATATTAGACACCATTTCCTTAGAGATTATGTGCAAAAAGGTGATGTTGTGTTAGAGTTTATTGACACAAATTATTAATTTGCAGATATTTTCACTAAACCTCTTAATGAAGAAAGATTAAACTTCATTAAGAGAGAATTAGGGATGCTTGATGGAAGCTCCCTAAAGTGCAAATTTAATCTTATGTGTTGCTTGTATGTGTGTTGATTGTATGTCTTGTGTTTTCTTTGTGACATATTCCAAGTGGATCACAATTTTGATTCTTTTAAAACTTATTTTTTCATTTTTCATTCTTATCCTTACTAACTTATAATTTGTAGTCGCTATCTTTTCTTCACAGTCGCAAATTATAAGTACTAGTCACTCGGCTGTCAAACTTCTAATCAGGGTTGCGAGAATCAAGCTCCATCATGAATTTTAGTCAAGAATTCAAATTTTTTATCGTTGTAGCACGTATTCCCGAGGAATTTTTGTCCGTTACTCACATTTTTCAAAAATCACGGTCATGATCTCTAAATTTGTGGATGCAAATTTGAGTAACTGCTAAGCCATTAAGTGATTTGACTGCCGACCATTTCCAACTCTTCATTAATCCAATTCTAGCCATTTACAACCGTTTGTACACCCCTTCAATGGCTATATAAACCCTCTAAACAGTGATTCTCATCACTTCATCCTACATCAAAACTCTTATCCCTCTAAATTCTCTTCATCTTCTACAATGGCTCCCAAAAAGATCTCAAGAGCAGATAAGGGCAAGGTTGTAGCTCAACCATTGCACCCCCTGCACTCCACCTAATGAAGGGCATCACTAAGGAGGAGAAAGAGTGATACAAGGCAAATTCTTCAAAGATCATCCTCCCAACAAAATAGCTTCTACTTTTATGTTGGAGACTTTAGGCATCAATGCAGAGATTAGTGCATTCCTTTTCAACTTGGGCCAAAATGAGTTCATCTTTCGGGATGAACCCAGTTATGAAGAAGTTGTGAGGGAATTCATGTGCACGGTCCAATTGAGTCGCAAGGCTGATTATCAAGTGGGGTAATACTAATTAGTATTTCAGACTTTTGGCGATCCATTTTTCATTACCTTTGAACAACTTTCCTCTTTTTTTAATCTTCAAGTCGGAGAAAACATTTATTTTATTATCTTCGCACTTAATGTCATTTATTCTAAATTTTGGTAAAAAATTTCTATTGAAACTAAACATGACTCCATAACTTCCTTCGCCAAACAAATAAAAACCCTACTACCTCTTTGGATACTCCATCATATCATCACCTTTTTCGTAAATGCTAGAGGTGATGGTAATGAGAAAGTATCTCAAAAAGACTTGGTCTTTTTATTTTGCCTTGTAAAAAATAAACCTATTCAAACTGGCAGGTATCTTGTGGATCAATTGATCTATATAAGTGCCAAACCTAAAAGCCAATTCCTTTCGCTTTCACACATTACTGTAATCTATCACTTCATAGGGGCATTTGATGAGGAAAATGAAAAATTCCTCACCAAGAAACTCCTCCCTTCTCAGAACTTTCTTGACCTCACTTACCTCATCAACACCAAAGCCATACACCCAGACACCTATGCCTATACATTGGATGTTTTTTGGACTAAGAAAATGGAATCCTCCTAAGCCTCTAGGAGGAAGAGGCTCATCATTGAAGAAGGAGCTCTACCAGCCCCTCCTCCTTAATTAAAACCCAAATCCAAACTGTATTTTCCACCATTAATAGAAAATTGGACAAGATGATAAGAATGTTGAAGAGGCAATTCCTATTTCTCTCACATCTTCATAGTGACATGATGGATCTACATGAAAAGTTGGGTGTTTCTCCTTGCCATCTTTTCGGACTATACTAAATTTGAAGCTACTCAAGAAGAAAAAGGCAATGAAGAAGTTGAGGATAGAGATGAAGCAGAAGGTGCCAACAATGAGGAAGTAGAAGAAATTTCTGGCGATGATGATGACTCTCCAACTTTCTAGAATAGGGATTTCTTGTACTTTCTTTTTTATTTTTAATTGAAAAAACTTGTGATCCCACAGTTTGTTTATAAATAAATAAGATATGTTTCTTTGAAATTCCTTGTCTTATGTGGTTGATGAAATTTACTTTTATGATTGCATTCTTATTAATTTTGCTCCTAATCAACACTTATCTATTTGTTATGCATGTGTTCTTTTCCTTTATGCACCCTCTTTTTGATTTTGCCAAAGGGGGAGAGATAGAAACAAGAAAGAATCTAAGTCTAAGGGGGAAAGAAAATAACTTGCAAATAATAGCATAAGTTGAGGGGGAGCATCATACTATCATACTTAGTTTTTTTTTAGAAATTTCACTTTGATTAATTGAATGCCATACTTAGGAAATTTCACCTAAAGCATTCATTGAATCATATTAGCACTCCAACTTCATATTTCTGCATTATTTTCTCTTAAGATCAATCTAAGTTGTCAAAATAAAAAAAGGGGAGATTGTTGGACTAGTATGGTTAATCCTGAGTCTTTGATCTCTTTTGATCTTGACAAAGGAGATTGATCAATCCTAATATTTCAATTAAGTGTTGTTTTGCTTATCTAAGTTAGTTTTTCAAGTGAAAGTTAGATGAAGTTCATAATCTTCAAAAAGACAAAGTTCATCCAAATTCGCGGTAAGAGACTTCTAATTTGTGACCGTGACATAGGTCAAAACAAGGGTGAAACTAGGTTAGAAGAATTTGTTGGCATCATCAGCATCATAGTTATCGCGACTCATCCAAAGATGGGAGTGTCAAAGTCGCAAACAAATTCGCAATTAGTGTCGCATCTTAGTTGCGATCGCAAAATTCATAGTGACTGAAGAGGGGACCAAGTCCACAACCACAGCGTGCCAAGTGTCCCATGTATCCATTGAAAAACAAAATTCAAGAGGGCGACATTGTGGGTAGCGATTGGGATTCATAAAGGTGAAGATTCTCGTTCAAACAGAAGAATTCACATCCTAAGTCGTACCCTATACAAGAAAAAATCGCGACTGCCACTTTTGTGGGCAGTTAGAAAGCAACAACTATATTTTCCTGATTGACGAATGAGGAAATGACATGTGGACTAGTCATTAGACATAAATGAGATTTTTCACTGTAATTTTTTACTCCTGTATGAAAATTAGAATGTCGTTACCGCAAATCCTTAGTAGCGACTGCGACTCCCACTTGTCATGCAATTAATACAAAATCTGCCTAGCATGATTTGGAGATTTAATGAGCTTCATAGTGTAATGTCTCTTTGGTGGGTATTGATATGATCCGAGACTAATACCTATAGATCGAATAGGTAAGTGCACCTATCGAGTATAATATAGCATAGGAGTATCAAGTGTCGATCCCTCAATGACTAAAAGTACTAGTATTAGCTCTTTCTCTATTATTTAACCGGTAATTTTAAGTGAATTAATTATCTAATTAAAATAAAATAATTCAATAAACTAAAATAATGAAAAAAATGAACTAGAGAGTGGAGAAAAGGTGATCAATATGACAAATAGCACTCAAGTATTGAATCCCCCTAAGATTTATTAAGAAATTGATTTTCCGACAATACAATCTAATTCAATGTTTATGGAACCGTGAAAATTCCTTTAGTATGTTAAAGTCTTTCTCAAGATCATTAACAACTAATTCTAGGTTGATTAATTGAAATCTCTTTCTAATTAAAACCCCTAAAATTGCATTATAGTTCTTTAAATTTCACTATTAGGTTTGACCCTAATCCAGAAGATTTATGTTATCCTATCTCTATGGGTACATGCAACTCCTTTCAATTGTACTAAATCTATTCAACAACTTGATTTCTCAATCTAAGTTTAAAGAATTAAAACAAGAATCAATATTCCGGATATATGAATTCAAGGAAATAAAGTGCAAATACAATTGAATTCCATAAAATAATGAAAAGATTGTATTATCTAAAAAATCACAATTCAAAACTCATCTTAGGGTTCATCATACCCAAGTGCCTAATCAATTTAGTTCATAATTGAGTTACTAACCAACATCAAAATAAAGAGAAAATAAAATAGAAAAGTTTTCATGATAAAATCCTTGTATTCGTCTCTTCAAACTCGATAGTTGACTAATAATCCTTCTCTTGTGGATAACTTCTTCTCCAGAAATAACACAAAGCAAAAACTCTCTAAAAAATAATAATGATAATAATTCTCCCTTTTTTTTTTTACAAAGACTTCCTCCCCTATTTATAGTCTTCTATTCCCCTTTAAAATAGGAAAAATAGCATCCTCCACCAATTAGAAATCATAACAAACTCGAGTTTTAAATTCTAGGTTTTATACATAATAAGTTTTAGTAGCTTTTGTCGAAGATTGATTTTTCATAATATCAATTTCACTTAAGATTTCTATTAATCTAGTTTTAAATTCTGCTTTTTTAATTTTTATGAGTTTAATTGTGCTTCGTCTCTTTTGATAGGTGAAGCACTTGATGCATGCGCCATTCGAAAAGCCTAGAATCATTTAAGTTTGATCTTGAAATTGAGCACACTTTTCATCATTGAAAGGGAAGCTACGAATAGAAAAAGTGTTTGTTGAAGGTAATAATGACTGCGGAGAGCCAACAAAGGACTTTGCAGAAATTTGCAATGCCACAAACTCAAGGGACTCAATCAAGCATTATGAGACCCACTATTACAACCAATAATTTTGAGATGAAACTAGCAATTATCCAAATGGTGTAACAAAGTACTTTTTAGGGGTAAAGCTAATGAGGATCCAAATGCACATATCACCAATTTTCTTGAAATTTGTACAACCTTCAATATTAATGGAGCAACCAATGATACTTTTCGATTATAGTTATTTCTTTTTTCCTTGAGAGATAAAGTAAAAAGGTGGCAAACTTTTATGGCACTAACTCATTTGCTACTTGGGAGGATCTCTCTAAGGCTTTCTTGATAAAAGATTTTCCACTAGGCAAGACCACACAATTGAGACAGACAATTGCAGGCTTTCAACAGGAGTCGGATGAGACATTACATAAAACATGGGAGAGATTTAAGGAGTTGCAAAGTAGGTGTCCACATCATGGCTTGTCGAATTGGTTGATAGTCCAAACCTTTTACAATGGGTTTAACCATTTGGTACGCATTACTATTGATGTTGTAGCAAGAGGTGCACTTATGGGAAAATCAATTGATGAAGCATATGCATTGTTAGAAGAGATAGCCTCAAACAACTACTAATGGGTAAATGAAAGAGAATTAACAACCGAGTTGCGGGTGTCCATGACATTGATGCTTATACTATTCTTAACACCAAAATGAAAGCTTTGGCAAAAAAGATTAAAGGTGTGAGTGTGCATGCTATCAATACTCCACCATTGAATTATGAATAGTGTGAAGGAGCATATATGGGAACCGAATGCTAAGTAGGGAGTTCTTTTATTCAAAATTAAGGTGAGCAAGTGTAATATGTTTCCAATTTTGATAGACAGCGCTACAATCCATATTCCAACACTTATAATCTTAAGTGGAGGAATCATCCTAACTTTTAATAAAGTAATCAAGCCACTCAAGCTAAGCCTTCTCATCCAACATAATCTATCCAACAAGAAGAGAAGCAATCTTAGGACATGTAAAAATTCTCTGTTGAGAAGTTTGGAAAGGTGGAGACCAAGCTAGATAAGATAAACAAGCTTGAAGTGAGGTTCAATCAAATAGAACAATATAATATAAAATTGGAGATGTAAATTAGGCAATTGGCTAACACTATTGATACAAGAATGTAAGGTACATTCCCTAACAAGATTGAAATTAACCTAAGAGATCAATGCAAGGTAATTATTTGAGAAGTGGCATGGAGATACCTGACCTCCACTACACAAACACAAGGATGAATGTTAGAAAACAACTCTAAAAATTCTTGAAATTCCTGAAATCTCAATCTAAGAAAGTGAAGAAATAACCCCAAAATTCAAGTCAGATGAGAAAAGACAATAGGGAGGAAGCTCAAGAGGAAGAAGAAAGTAAGCCTACATTAGTAAAACCTTATGTTCCACCTATTCCTTTTCCTTAATAATTGTAAAAAAAAAAAAGTTGGACAAGCAATATGTTATGTTCTTGAAGATTTTTAAGCAAATTCATGTTAATATTCCATTTGTCGAGATCCTAGCACAAATGCCAAAATATGTAAAATTTCTCAAACATCTTTTATCCAATAAGAGGAAGTTGGAGGAATTTGAAACCATAGCTCTCTTCTAGGAACATAGCACTATAATCCAAAATAAGTTTCCACCAAAGCTTTAGGTCCAGGGAGTTTCTTTATTCCTTGCCAAATTTCTCATTGCAAATTTGATAAAGCACTATGTGATTCAGTTGCTAGTATTAGCCTAATGTCTCTTTCTATTTACAGGAAATTCAAGCTTGGTGAGATCCAACCAACTATAGTGACATTGTAATTAGCAAATCGCTTTATTAAATACCCGATTGGAATGGTGGAGAACATTCTCATGCAAGTAAAGAAGTTCATTATTCTAGTAGATGTCATTGTGCTTGATATCAATGCAAATGTGGACATGTCATTAATCTTTAAAGACCATTTTTGGCAACTATGAGAGCCATAATTAATGTGAAGAACAGGAAGCTAACTTTGAATGTGATGGGAGAATCAATGGAGTTTAATGTTTTCAAAGCAATAAAACATCTTGTTCCCATTGAAGATTGTAATGGGATAGATGTAGTTTATGAGTTAATTCAAGAGTTTCTCAATAGAAGCATCTTAATAATCGATTGAAAGCTTGCATGGTTCAAAGAATATCACCATTGCATGAGGATCATGAAAGTGTAGCCCATATTTTGAAAGCAATCCCTCCATTTAAAGATTGTAAGTTTGAGAATTTAAGATAAGGAAAGGCTTTCCCCCTAATAAAAAAAGCTCTAATTCTAGAGCCAAAGCCTCTTCCTCTTCATTTGAGATTTGCATTCCAAAGTGGTGCTTATGAAAATGCTTGGATATATAAGGAGAAAGCCAAGCTATGACATGCTAAGCATATTCATAAGCATTCTTTTAAAGTGGGACAACAAGTTTATTGTTTAATTCTATTCTTAGAAATTCAATAGTGTTTGCTAGTTTAATTCTCAGTTAGAATGTTATTTTTGTGTTTAATTTGAGTTAATTTTGATTAATTATAGGTTATTTTAAGATCAATGATCATGGGGTAGCAACAACAGATGTGATTATAGAGGAAACAATGCTTTGAAGATTCAAAAATGGAGGAAAATACTGGAATTTAGTTGCAGCTGTGTTACATGGGCCATGCATTAGATCATGTGATATCAGATGACAGCTTACTTAAATACCCATCTTGTTTTCCTCCTAACCTTAACACACATAAACCCTAAACTTTATTCATTGCCACCACCCTTTTCTCCTAACCTACCCACTTTCTCTTTCCTTTAAAGACCACCCAAAGCTCATCATGTCCATCACCAAAAAGCTACAAAAAGAAATCCATTCATTTTTTTTGGCTAACTACTTTTTGAAAAAGAAAAAAAAATTGAACTCACCAGATAATGGAGTGTTTAGATTAGATTAAGAACGAGTTGAAGAGTGTATAAGATCAATTGACATCTTTCTTTGCACAAATGGGGGTTCCAACAACAACAACTATAACAGCTAGTGATTTTTTATTTTTTTTCTTTTTAAAATTAATTTATGCTTCTTATCTTTTCTTTTTTTTTTTTTCTATTTTCTATTATTTTTTTGATACTGTTATTTTGGTATTTTATGCTTCAAACAATTGAAAGTTAAGAATTGATTTTTTTAAGTATTTTTTTGACATATTTTGTGTATAATTATTATAGAGTTTGAATTAGTAATCTGGTTTTTTTTTTTTTTTGCGATGTTTGAACATTTGGGTATTTGAGTAATCTGATGTTTTCTTTATTGAAGTATTTGTTAATTTTTTTGGATATCAATTATTTGAATTTTTGTTTACTGTAAATTGTGTATACTAATTAATTTATTTAGTATGTTTTTAATTTTTTTGGACGATATAATTGTGGAAAAAATATTTTTTTTGTAGAAATTGTGCTTATTATTTTGCAGGTGAAGAAATTGAATTGTGATTATTAAAAAATTAATAACTATGGTCATTAGATTATGAAAATAGGAATTTGGGTATTTGATTTATGATTTTTAGTTCTATTTTTCATGAATAGTGATATATTTTTGGGGATATGACTGCATTGTGATTAATTTTGATGAACTAATAATTATTCTCAGTATGTGAAAATATGAATTTGATGGTTAGATTGAGAATTTTATTCAACAGTTGTATTTTTAATGAATGAAAAATATGTTTTTATGGATTTGGATGCATTTGTGGTTAATGGAATTTTTGTGAATTGAGATGTTGATGTGCATGTGCTTGAGAATTTTTTTTTGGATTGTCTTTATACTACAAACATGCTGCTGGATTTAATTCCAGGTGCATGGCTTGTGGCTTGCTGGTCCATGCATCTCCGTTAACTTTTGTTTCATATCCATCTAAATCATTTGTTTATCATTTTTCATTCTGCTCTAAGATTATTCATGTTGATTTACTATTGAAGGGAACCTAAAATGTGGTAATGAATTTTACGAAATGGACAGTTATAGAAATTCAGAATTAGCACCAAGTCATATCCAAGTCACAAAAAAAGGGAGCATTTTTTCCTTTTGCTCTTGCAATTTTATTTTCCTTTCAAACATTGAGGACAATGTTTAATTTAAGTTTAGAGAAGAGATTTGAGTTAATTCTTTCATTTTTTTATTCTTTTGTGAATATTGGAATTGGATTTATTTTTTCAATGTTTTTAGGTATATTGTTTCCTTTAAAATTGAAGATGAATTAACATGATAGTGATCACTTCATGGTCTGTGGATTCTTAGATTTTGGAATGCTTGTAATGAAACTATGCATGATCAATTTTATTAGAAAATTTGAACATTTGAATAAGTTTAATAAATAATGGAAGTAATTTTTTGTTAGGTTGACTAAGAAACTTACTAGAATCATTACACTTAGGAATTGATTGCTTGTTTAGATTCAAGCATATGCATGCTAATTTGTTAAAAACTTTTTCACTAATTGTAAAACAAAATATACAATTTTTGAGGTGAAATATTAATTCACACTTGATCAAAGAAATGATTTAGACATTATTTGTGTTAACTCATTTAGTCTTATCTATACTTTATCAATTTTTATCCTTTGCACTATTTTTGAGCTTTGAAATACATTCTAAGAGTGTATACAAGCTTTTTTGTTGGTACCTTGAACCTTAGTACCATATAGCCTATATTATGGCCTACTCACTAAGTGAATTTTAGAATCAGAATTTTTAATTGGTATTAGAATTTCCATTATGTTTGTTGAAAAGTTGAATTTTCTTCTTGATTGTATATTTGAACATAGGTGCAAGTGTTTTATGTTTGGAAAGAAAAAAAAGTTAGGATGTGTAATGATTTCATATTTACAATTTATTGGTTATTTGAGTTAGTGTAAAAAAGAGAAAAAAATAAAAAAAGAAAGAAAGGTGAAAAATACAAAAAGAAAAAAGAAACAAGTTAAGAATTGTGAAATCTTTTGAGCTGTAATGTTTAAATTGTTTAGAGTTCACAAATCTATGTGAGATGTATTATGTACACAATTTACTCTTGAACTTTGTGGTATATTTGGATTGTTTGAGTGATTATTGCTAGGGAATAAAAGAATGAAGATTTGACAAATTGGTGAATTTTGAGAACATATGGAAATTTTTAGCGTTACTTGATTATTTTCATTCTTGGAATTCTTTTATTAGAATGTTTTATCCTTTTCTTTGGCAAGCTATTTTTCTCTAGCCACATTATAAACCAATAAAGACCTTTTGATCCTTGATGAAATGTGCAATTACATTAGTGGAGATTGATTATGTGTTCTTGCATATAGAATTATGCATAACATTATTTTAGGAAAAGGTTGACAATGCTAGCTTGTATTATGTTAATTTTAGAATTGCAACAAAAGTGAAGAAAGATACATTATGGTGTTCGCATATTTCTTGATTGATTTATGCTTTAAATTGCTTGTAAAATTTTGATAGTGAAGTTTAATATCATAAATTTTCTTATGAGTTTGTTTATGTTAGTTTATTATGGAGTTGGGTTTGCAATTGAGATTTGAGAAGTTCTTTTGCTATTTCTTTGTTTTGCTTAAAGACAAACAAAACTCTAAATTTAGGGGAGTTTGATAAGGATTATTATAATATCTATTGTTAAATTAGAAATTAGATGTTTTTGTTATTTTTATATTGTTTTTACTTTGAACAAAGTTAATTTTTGTTTCTTTTATGTTTACGCAGGAAATTCTTGAACAAATGAGCTAAATTGCAATTTTCAGCAATGTTATATAGACTATTGCGTGGCCTATCCATAGGACCATACAAAGAGGGAGAGTTGACTAGTCAACAGAGTAGAATCGTGTAAGTAATTAAGTGTGTGGGCTATTACATCCCCTATGTATAGGTCCATATAAAACGTTAGATCCAGAATTAAAAAATGCAAGCAGATTACCTTTTTAAGATAACAAAGACCTAATCTAGATAAAGATTTCTGAGCGAAAAAAGATCAGATTTTTAGGAGAGAAAAGTGGATCTAACCTTTACACTAAAATAAAAAGAAGTTTTTGTGAAAATTAGAAACATTCTCTTTTAGGGTTTTCATTGTTTCTGTTTAGCAAGATTTTTCTTTAGAAATTCTTCTACTAATTCAATGGATTTTTTCTTCTTTATTTCTTTTTTCTTCTTTTAAGATAAACTATTTCTTTAATTCTTGGGATTAAGGTATAAGTCAAATATTTATTTCATGTACCTACGAAGTGAATTTTGTTTCAATTATGTTAGGTGTCTTGATTTAATATGTTTGAGCTTAATTAATCTTGTATGTATGAATGACCACATATGTGCAATGTTTGAGACTCTAAATGATAGAGTGAAAGTGAAAGTTTTGGGTTAGTCTTAGCATATTAAACTAAGAGACCGAGACCACGAGAGTAGGGTTGACTTTTAGCGATATTAAAGGATTATTCATGTAGTAATGCATTGTTGTTGAATTTTGTAACCACATGAGTAGACATAATTTTAGTAATAATAAACTCAATTTTGCTTGAGAGAGATTATTGGGTAAATTAGGAAAGTCCATCTTCAAGCACAACTCAACCTTATTTAAAATAATTCTCTTGATATATTTATTAAATGGTATTGTAGTATACCTAATTCCCTATAAATTATTGTCATAAGAGTTTTTTTAAAAATTATATTTTAGTTTTGTTTAATATTTTTGCAATTTTAGTTTTTTATTATTCTCTTATTATTTTGATTATTAGATAATAGGAAAATTAAGACTTATTGATACTTGTGTAAAACAATTCTCATAGGAACGATATCTACTCTTCATTATATTACTTGAAGTGATTTGTGCACTTGTAAAGGTTTTATATGTAACAACAACCTATCCTTATTCCTCGTGTTATGAACCTAACAAAATTAAAAGAAAGCCAAAAGAAGCAAGTAAAAATGGACTACTATAAACAGTAGTTGTTAGAAGTAATAGAGGACTATATAGACTAGATTGTGGTTTGTACAGACCTCTCAGTGGTTTATATAGACCATAATCTATTTGTAAAGCCCACTCGGTCTATTGAAATTAAAAATTAAAAAAAGAAAGAAGAAAAGGAAGGAAAGGAAAAGAGAGAGGGAGAAAAAGTCTTTGGATGTCCTAAGTGTTGTCTTTTGCTGTCAAAGATACTTTGGTTTTGATATCTTGCTCCAAATGCAAAGGTACATATTGCTATCAATGGAAAAAAGCCTAGACTACCTTGATTCCTTTAAATAAGTGCATAAAAATTTATGATTTCTATTTGGATAGGGTTTCTTTGTGTTTGAGGGACAATTTTAGTACAGTTTTGTTAGGGTAGAATAATTTCCTTTCTCCCTGCAATAGGAAGGATATTTATAAAGGATAATGGGTGCACTAAGCCCAATGAGTCAGATTGCATCCTATCTCACCTCTTCTCACACTCTCTAGATATGAGAATAAGAAAATTTTATAGATTAGGGTTTGACAGTTGTCGGTATATACTTAGGGTTATCTGTATAGACTTTGAGTTGGTTGTGCAACCCTCTAAGGCTTTGTGGCTCTTAGTTTTAAAAAAGCTTCTTGCTACTTGACTTTAGTGGATTCATTGTATAACTCTTAAGAGGTCTATACAACCCTTTTTATTTGGCTATATGACCAACAAAGTTGGCTATACATACATCTATTGTATTCACCTAAAAGCTCTCAAGGTTTGGTTGAATGGAAAGTGAGTTTGATTTAAGATTTCTCTCAAGCATTTGCTACATTTTTTAGTTATTATTTCCATTATTCTTTAAGGGAAGAATTCAAGTAGTTTCCATTATTGGACTTGCACTATAAGGATCGAAAATCTAATGCTTACACTTATGCAACTTCTTTCTTTTTTCCTTTTTTCTTCTTTACTTCTAACTCAATCTTGTATGGCTTTTCGTTACAGTTTTTGGCTATTGCTTAGAGAGCTTTATACCTTTAGAATTTGATCACATTCATAGCTCTTATTTTTCTTTATTTGATGAGAATTCTCAAGATATTTACTTTTGAGATGTTTGAATCTTTTTATTTTAAATTTTCAAACAAAACAAATCCTGATCAAAACAAAAACACTCAAGTATAAAAGGTTAGAACTTCTTAAGATTTTATTATCATTCAAATATTATTTAACAAGGTTTAAGATAATATCTTATCAATATGGAGGTCAACATCATATTAGTAAAAGATATTATTTTTTTTTATTTTGATTATTGGTGCAACCAATACAAATTTTATAATTTTAGATAAAATGACCAATGTTAAATGATAATATAAAAATAAATAACTTTTTCTTTTTCTTTTTTGTCATTAGGCCAAAGAAAAAACATGGAATGAGAACTAAAAATTGGCCATGTACTGAAATTTTTTTAATTTTTTTTTACCAAAGTAGCATACATCTTCCATTTATGAAACAAAAAAGCTATAATAATAATAATAATAATAATAATAATAATAATAATAATAATAACTCTTGTTCAATTATATAATTTACTTCATAAATATTATAAATAAAGTATATATGGTTATCATTTTTAAAGAATAGTTATTAAAGTTTATTAAAATTAAGGTCACATATTATTAGTATAACATGTAGGTTAGCAACTAAATTTAAATATATCTCTCTTAAAAATATTATATTTTAATTGCCTGAAGTTTGGAGATCCAATCTCTGGATTTAGAATGTGATATTGTCTAATTATAATTTTTGTAAACAACTGCAATTAAATACCTTACAAATTTAATTTTCAAGGTTTCTTATTTATCCTTAATCAAGCAAAATGAGAGCATAAAGAAACTCTTAGAAATCCACTTGACCACTCGCTAGGAAACACACTGAAAGGCAAGAGTATATTAATATTAAAAAGAAGATAATGTTCGTTTTGTAATGATGGTTTATGTTTTTATCCCCAAGAAGATATGTTCTTTTTCTAAATTTGACATAAACGTACTAATACAAAATATTTAAGATTCCCCTAAAAATATAAGAAATATAAGATTACTAATAAAATATTTATTTACAAATTAAAAAAAAAATCCATTTGGATTTGGGTCCTTCATGGCTATGGTAAAACACCACCAACACTACGTACGCAGCAATTTAGATTAGATCCCATTAATCACCCTTAAATCTCGCTTCCTAATCGGCCCCTCGCTCAGCAACTCTCTCTTTCTTTGTCTACCTCTGCTTTGCAGCTCAATGCCACCACAGTAAAGATTTCTGCTTTGTCTTCTTTCTTGGCATTCTTTTCTTGATGGGTATCTTGAAAAATGAAAGAGTTAGCACTCTTCTGCTCATTCAAATTCTGTTTCTATTATTTTCCCGTTTGAGAATGAGTGTTGCTTGCTTAGTTTAAGCTGTTTATATTGTGATAAATATACAGTTGGATAAAAAATTGATGAAAAATGGGATTGGATAACGATTTTTGAGTTCTTGAAGTTTGTGGGCTCTGTTTTTTTACTTTTAACTAGTGGTAGAAGCAGTAGTGATAAAGATATAGTGGAGGAGAGGAGAGGAAATAAGAAGAAAGGACGGGAAATAAAATGATAGGGTCAGGGATAAATTTGGTGATGACAGTGATAGGATTTGCTGTCAGTACTATGTTTATAGTTTTCGTGTGCACCCGTCTGGTTTGTGCTCGGATTCATCTCAACGCTTCTAGACGTTCATTTCCTATCCCTTCCAGATCTGATCTTGGCATTGTAAGCATTTTCTACTCAAATTCTCACATCACCTATGCTTTATTTTTCAAAAACTTATCTTTTTTCTGGGTTGGTGGGGGTCTGTTGCTAACCTTTTTTTTTTTTTTGCCTTTCTTTTTGGTGCTACTCACATCTTCAAGTGTATGTTATATGCTTTCTGTATTTACAGTTTTTTTCAATGGATATTAAAATTTGATTTTTACTATTTATGGTGTCTATTTATGTGGTAGATTTCTACTTTCAGCAATTGTATGGGTAGACTTGGCTTGAAGTTTTGCTTTTAAAGTCATTATGATACTTTTTGAAGTCTAACAGTATGTTTGGTTGGCTTTAGAAGGGAAACAGGAATAAATGGACATCTCATTTTCCAAGATTCCCATTCAATATTATTTTATTATAACTAAATATAATTTAAGAATCTTAATTCAATCTTAAAACTAGATTATGATTTCTCTTAATTCAAAATTTTAAAATCTATAAATATTGTAAAAGGTTTTTTATTTGCGCTAAATCCAACAACAAACTGAGATCCTGTTCCTGGAATTTTAGTACATTTCCATTTCCAGAGCAAAATGAATGTGGCATAAATTTGGAATTATTTCCATCTTGCTAATCTTATAAAATATGTGGTTTCAAATATGGATTATTTTTATTATCTTACTGCTATACAATGGCACTCTAAAATAGGCTATAAAAGTTCTCGTTCAAATTAAAGCATCTTTAGCAAAATTTGAAAATATGTATAGTTGGCTAATAGCTTAACTAGCATTATTAACATCTGTATTGCAGCTGGAACGAGGATTACATGGCCTTGAGCCTGTAATTGTAGCCAACTTTCCCACGAAGAAGTACAGTGATGAACTTTTCTTGGCTTCAGAAGATGCACAGTATGTTCTTTTTCTCCTACTTCATATTTCCTTTTAGTATTATGTGTTTTGGATCATATGCTGTGAGCTCTATCATATTTCACAGTTTTGGTTTTCTTCATATCATTTTGAACTGCCTGAAATTCACAAGATCTTTAATGACTTTGATGCTTTTTGTTTATTTATTTATGTACTTTTGTGTTGTTATTCAGTAAGGTGCTGTTCTTCTGTAAGGGCTTTTTCTACATAAATGAACAAAGAAAGATAATGAGAGTTACTTTTCTGAAATTTTGTGCATAATTTTTAAACCAATATCTTAACTTATAACTAATTTTCATGTTTCTGGCACCCTTTAATTGTGTTGGACATATATGCATATGTTACAGGTTTTTTCAATTTCTTCATACCCTTTTTCCTCTTATTGGATTAATTGCATCTAGGTCCACCATAATGGGTGACCCGGTGCAAAAAGATTTAGAATATGGGAGAACTGCCATATGGCAGTTACCCTTGAGATGCGGAAATAACTTCCATCATGGGAAGTTATTCCTAGGTGAAGTAAAAACACAGAAGAAGTGTTCTTGCTTGCACTAATAACACACAAAAATCAAGAAAACATTCTCTGCAATATACAAGTGATTATAGGCTGTGGAAATCAAGGAATCTTACACCGTGATCATTGCTCCCATTGGTAACACAAGTGCCTACATCCAAAATGCTTTTTCTATGAATAAACTATCACCTGCACTGTAGGATCTGTACCCACACACCCATTTATGTTCTATTATTCAAATATTCATCTAATGCTGGTAAATCAAGGTAAACTGAGTATTTGGAATAATAAAGTATATGTCTATATGCTGAAGAACATGAAATGTCAGAATGTCAGTAGTATGGTATTAGGATAATAATCTAATTCTTTAGATTAAATATTCATGCTTCAACATGTTTAGAAGATTAGAGAAAAGCACTTGCTGCTTGTCGAGTGGAAGTTAAAACAATTTGATTTCAAAGGTATGACTCCACTCTCTTATAGCCAGGGCCCTTCTTGTGAACTTTTTTTGTGAAACTGGTATCCGTTGCTATATTGGTTATATCAAAGCAAAGCTCCACATTATGCATTGTACCATGCTTTGAATTTGTTCTTGTTATATGACAGAGTAGAATTTCAGACTTTTAAACTTTCCAGTGAACAAATGTTTGAAATGTTGGAAACTGGGACATTCTGTCATTAGTGTCAGAAAGCCCTAAATTGGACTGTCTACATGGTATCCTTTATTGAATTTTCTAACTTAAATGCTATTTAAATACAACACATTTTCTGGGAGAAGCTGATAATTTAATATTGCAGTTTAATGCATTGATAGTTCTTCCAAGTATTCAATGCATGATTGATTTGTTAACAGTTTTCTAGAAGGCACATGTACATTATGTTAATATGCCAGTGTACTTGTTTTGTTAAGGTGATGGAAGTTGGACCCTGGGACATGGTTGGTTCATTCACCTTTCAAAAGAAGTATCTTGATATCACTCAGGAATTGGCACACCATTTAAAGTCATGATAGAGGTTACTTGAACCTCTTGAGTAAACAAATTTCCCAAATGAGTCAGGGTAATAAAGATTTTGTGAAATGGGTATTTGTATGATCAACTTTAGAAGAAACTTTCACTCTCCAATTTTTCATTTTTAATGCAAATTTATCATTTCAACATCAGTGTTAATAATTTGTTTGACCTTTTCCTTTTGATCGGATGTCCATTGGCCTTGGGCTATAAAGTAAAGGGTAGACCCAGTACCTCTTTGTTGTAAGAGAACATAGGTTCGGATATATAAATAATTAATGAAGTCACTAAGATACATGAACGCATTAACTCATTAAAACCTTTACTTCATGAACCTTCTCCCTTATGGTCTCTAACTGGGAGGTTGATGGAACTAGTGGACATGATGTGTAGGAGGAAAGTGAATATAGCAAGCATCTAGAAGACAAAGAAGATAACTGAGAAAAGTAAGGAAATTGGAGCTATAGGCTACAAGCTATGGTACACTAAGAAAGAAAAAAAAAAAAATGAAGTTAGTATTATTATTGACAAGAGTTTGAGGGATACACTGGTTTTCTGTGAGGCATTTGGAAGATTGGATCAGCTTAGCAAAGCTTGCTATGGAAACTAATGAGATCAATGTGGTCAGTGCCTATGCCTTACAAGTGGCATTGGATGAGGAAAACGAGAGATAATTTTGGGAAGATATGGATACATTGATGCAAAGCATACCCAATGTTCATGAGAGGTTACTGTGGAAAATTGGGATACTTCTATTCATATTATGAATAATCAAACACATATTTATACAACATATTTACTTTAGGAAAATCCTAAAATTATGTCATAGGATATAGAAATCTAACTAATTAGGTAAGAATACATCCCATACACTAATTAGGAAAAAAAAAAACAATTACTAATTTGGAAAGAACAATTGGTACAACTGGTTGACAAAGTTTCCACACTCCCCCTCAAGCTGGTGAATATGGATTTATCATTTCCAGCTTGCCAATAATATCTTGACATACTTGAGTACTTAGTTCTTTGTAAGAACATCTGCAAGTTGACCGCCAATTGGAACATAGGGCATGCAAAATCAATCCAGTGTCCAATTTTCTTGGTGAAATGCCTATTAATTTCAACATGTTTGGTTCGATCATGTTGCCCTGGATTATGTGCAATATTATTTCTGATTTATTATCACAGTACAATCTCATTGGATCACTCCATTTTATTTTTATATCATCAATAACAATTTTTAACCATAAAAATTGAAAAATGCCCGAAGCCATAAATCTCAAATTTTCTTCTACACTTGATCTAGCCACCACATTCTATTTTTTTACTCCTCCATGTTACAAGATTGCCACCCAAAAGAGTACAATACCCTGATGTAGACGTTCTATCAATTGGTGAGCCTACATAATCAGCATCGGTATATACGTCAAGAATTAACTCACTATTTCTCTTGAAAAGAATCCCTTTCCCTGCACTTCCTTTCAAGTAGTCCAGAATTCTATAAGCTGTCTGCAAGTGAACTTTCTTAGTATCATGCATAAATTGACTTATCATACCAACATAGTATGCTATGTCTGGCCTTGTATGCGATAGACAAATTAATCTTTCCGACTAAATGTTGGTACAATTCTCAATCAATAGCAAACTCTTCATTGGCTTCACCAAGTTTATGACTAGAGTTTATAGGAGTTGGAGCCAGCTTACAAGCTAATCTCCATGTTTTTTTTTTCTAGGAGATGAAGAACATATTTTTGCTATGAAATAAAGATCCTCTGTTTTGAATGAGCAACTTCAATACCTAAAAAAATACTTCAATCTCCCTAGCTCCTTTTTTTCAAGCTCCTTAATTGAACATTCATTCCCTGCTTGTCTCTCCTCTCCATCGTTGCTTGTCATAATTGTAACATCAATATAGACTAACAAGGCTGTAACTTCCCCTGAATTTGAATATTTAATAAATAGAGAATTTGAATATTTAATAAATAGAGTATGATCACCTTGGCTTTGTTTATAACCCATACCTAACATTACTTAAGCAAATCTGCCAAACCGTGCCCTCGGTGATTGCTTCAGGCCATAAAGCGCTTTCTTCAATTTACAAACTTTATTATTTGCCATATTATCATTGAATCCAGGAGGAATATCCATCTCCATGTAAAAATGCATTCTTTACATCAATGCATTCTTTACATCAAACAATTGTAATTCCCAATTATAGATAGCTGCCAAATATACAATACAACACCATATTAATTTTAGCAACCAATGCAAAGGTTTCTAAATAATTCGTCCTATATGTCTGAGTATATCCTTTGGCCACTACTCTCACCTTATGCCTCTCCAGAGATCCATCAGCCTTGTACTTTATAGTAAATACCCATTTATATCTCAGCGGCTTTTTTCCTCTGGGCAAATCCTCTAATTCCCAAGTTTTATTTTTCTCTAATATATCCATCTCAACTTTCATAGCTTTCCTCCATTCTGCATTAGGTAATGCTTTGGATAAGGTCTTAGGTATGGAAATATTACTTATGTTGGTAAGGAAAGTTTTGCGGGAAGTTGAAAAATCTATGGAAAGACAGTGTAAGATAAGGGACACAAAGGTTGCTTGGTACACTGTCGAATTCCTTTCCTTAAGGCAATAGGTAACTCACTATGGTTATTTTGGGTTTTGGTAGGGTTAGACATTTAAAGCAAAGTAGGTTCAGAAATAGTAAGGGAAGGGAGGAGAGAGAAATAGAGATAACCAAATCAATGTGGACAAAGACAAATTTCAGGTGCATGGTCACAGAAATGGACAAACCGGAGTCTGATAACTCCAGGCATGGTGATTTGGCTAGATTTTGGTGACTTTCTAGCAACCTTTCAACGTGTTGACATTAGATTCTGGTAGATTGGGGAGCTGCAACTTCAATAGTGTTGGTGTTTTTTACTGGAAAACCAAGATGAAAGTGGAAGTTAAAGAGGCATGCCTTTCTCATGCCTCAACAAAGGCGCGCCCCTAAGGCCAAAGGAGCTCTCCTGAGTGACATTGCTCGCCTTTGGCCTTTGGAGGCATAGGCCTGTGCGATTAGCAGCTTAGGTGCGCCTCAAGCATACCTTTGACAATTATGGGATTGAAGCAGGATGGGTTAAGTGGCGAAATGGTACTGGAGACTTATATGACCTCAAAATTCCAACAAGTTAAAAGGGAAAATTTTATGAGACCGTATAAGATTAAAGCATGATGGGCTAAGTTGTAGAATGCTACTAGAGTCTTATGGAACCCTAAAATTTCAACAAAGTTAAAGGGAAAAGTTTATAAAACAGTAATTATTCTAGCCATGATATATGATAGTGAGTGTTAAGAAGTCAAGAAACTACACACCCAAAAGATGAATGTGACAAAATTGAGGATGTCGAGATAAATGAGTCGGCATACGAGGATGGACTGCATTCTAAAAGTGACACATCCATAATAAGGTGAAGTGGCACATATAGGGGATATTAATACAGGAGAGAAGGCTAATATGATTTGGTCACGTGTGTCGTAGAACAACAAATGCTCTTATAAATAGAGAGGTAGACCCAAAATAATGTGGAGCAAAGTTATAAGAAAAGATCTTATAGTTTTACATCTCATGGAAGATATTGCTCATCATATAAAATGAAGAAAACAGATCCATATAGCCAACTCCAACTAGCTTGGGATTAAGTTGTTGTGTGGAGGCCTTCTTTCTCTCTCTCTCAATTTTGATGAAGGGTCATCACTTTTTTCTGGTCATAAACCATCTTTTTCTAAGGTCACAAACCATCTTTTTCTAAGGTCACAAACTAGTAATGCTATATTGGCAAGGGTCTTCAATAGTCTTTGAAAGATTATTTCATCTGCATGTTTTGGATCCAGCTTCAGAAATCCTTGTACACATTATGCCTGGTATTTCTGGTCTACTATCCTTAGAACCTGCTTTCCAGTAAGCATCTAAAATTTGAAATAAGTTATTGGCATGACATTCCAGCTATAATACATAGCACCAGTTCTGAATGCACTTTGTATGTCGAGTTTTTGTGTTGAAATATGTGAGGCTATAAATGAGATTCTGCAACAGTTAAAACTCTAGTTTTTATGTCTGTATTTTGCTCTCTAAATTAATGAACAGGCGTTTAAGGTACTTGGTACACAGCACATGGACTGAATTATTGGCATTACATTTTCATTTTGATTCACTTTATTAGCCTATATCACAATGTTAGATAGGCCTTCATTGTCTTGATCCTCTCATGCTGCTTTCCATTTCCCTTTGTAGTGCAAAGTACCTGGTTTCATAGTCATGGTTTTAAATCAACCTTGGTAGCTTCATTTCTCAAATGAAAATGATCTTTAACCTTCTGTTGGTTCCTGAAAATAATGATAAGAAAAATTAAGGGAAAATGTGTGAATATGAAATAATTTTCTTCGGCTTTTTGCGTTTCATTATTTCCTTTCTTTCTTCTTTTAATTCCTTAATTTTTCTGTTAAAGAACTGTGTGAAATTAATAATATCATTGATTTTTAAATATTTCTTGTTAGCAATGTACCTGTCATAATGCTTTGTATATTTTCTTGTTTTCTTATCAAAACTGTTTTTAATTATTTTTCTATACTTCAAATTCTTGTTAATAATGCAGTTCTGTTTGTAGCAGGTGCACAGTGTGCCTTGCAGAATACCATGGTGAAGATATCTTGCGCATTCTCCCCTACTGCGGGCACTCCTTCCATGTGACGTGCATAGATGTATGGTTGCAACAACATTCCACTTGTCCTGATTGTCGTATATCCTTGCATGAATTGCCTGACAAAAAGCGCCTCATGCAGCCCTTATTCAGCTCAGCTATCCGCACTTCTTATAGCAGAGAGTCCTTAAATACCCAAACTTACAACTGCTTGTTGACGGGGCATGGACTTTCGTCGGGAACCCTTGAGAACTGTGTGATGGAATCCATTCAAGAGAGTAATTGTGCATCTGAGGTTCATGAAGCAGAAGCTGGGGAAAATTTATTGCCCATAACTGGGGATAATCAGATAACCAAAGACACCGGAAACAAGCATGTAGAAAGCCCATCAAATCTCTAAATCTTCAAGCATTGAAATCTAAGATGCATTAATTTTTACTTCCAAATTCATGCAGTTCAAATACTCATATACGACTGAAAAATGTTCCTATCATATTCTATTGGAATTTTGCCAGGAAGTTAAGCCTTTTGCTTTTAATACATGTTCTACTGTAAATATTACATAAGTAATTTCATTTTAGTCTCTGCCTTTAGCCGTGGATGGTTTCTGGCAGTTTTGTTAGTTTGGGGTGTAAACTAGAATCAGTTTTAAAATGGTTGAATGAGGCAGCATTTCTCTCTCTCTCACTGTGTCGCACATGAGTGCCAGCATGTCAAGTCATACGTACGTTAGAATCAACAGTTGCCCTGTAGAATGGTTGGTTCATTGGATTGTTGAAATGATGCAACTTTTGGTGGTTATGCAGCTTTGATGTGCTGTATAAAGTGTTTGTTTTAGTATCATAGAAAGACTAGATTCCTAGTAAAGAGGTGGATTGCCCATTTATTGCCAAAATTGTGGATTCTAAGTGTGAATAGGCTGTTCAGCAATAGAGTATTCAAATACTGAAAATGAGTATTTGGTAAATGTCAGTTTTCAACATTTAAATTTAAAAATCAGTGTTTAATATTTAAAAAATATAACTGTACTAAATTTAAAAATCAGCATTCAACATTTAGAAAATATAATCAAATGCTGAAAGCTATTTTGTTGGTGTTTGAAATATAAAAACCAACGTTGGGTCTTTTTTTTTTTTTTCTAATAATAGTTCTATATTTATTATTATTTACTATTATATAAATTTGTATTGGATACAAAATTAACTAAATATAAAGATAATTATTTTTTATTATAGTTTTAGATTTAATTGTTTAATTACTAAACAATTCATATTTATTGATCGCTCACAACTAATTGTTGACCACTGATTGTTGACTGTTGATTGCTGACTATCACCGCCAAATCAAACAAACCCAAAATTTAAATTTTGACATTAATTGCTAAATATTTTCAGGCCTGAAATTTAAATTTTTGCGTTAATTGCTAAATATTTTCATTTTTAGTATTAGACTAAGTTATCAATCAATGTCAAGCGAGATTATTAAAAAATTTCAAGTGATCTTGGCTGGTGAGCCACCCTGTACCTAAGATTTAATGGTATAACGACCATCACGAGTAAAATGCCAAATAATAAAATCAATGTTCTGAGTCATGCTTGGTACAATTCTGCTTATGGCTGCCACGTCTCTATTCGATAATAGCTCTTCAAGCAATTCAAAATCCGAATCCTTGCTGTTCGGGATCCATAGATTAGACACTTTCAAATATTCTAACTCTACTGGTGGAACTGTCTCAATATTAAAGGAACCATCCTCTTTGAGCCAAGCATTAGTCCAAACACTAATCTTCTTTCCATTATCAATAAGCCAACGGCACCCTTTAGAAAAAACCAATTTGGCACTCCAAATACTACTCCATATAAAACTAGGATTTGAGCCTAGTTCTCCCGACAACAAAAATCCGTCCCAGGAAAATATTTAGCCATGAAGATTCTATAAATCAACGTACTTGGATTGGTAAGAAGATTCCATCCTTGTTTGCCTGCATGGCATAATTGAAGCAACAAAGTTCTCTAAAGCCCATTCAACCTTCTTTCCGCTTACACGATCTCTCCCAAGCCATCCGATGAATCCGTTTGCCTCCTTCCGGCATTGAACCCCACCAAAAGGAGTTCATCGTCTTTTGAAGCTCATCACAGAGGGAAATCGAAAGCAAGAAGCAACACATACAGTAAGATGTTATCGCCTGAGCTACCGACTTTATTAAGATATCCCACCCTGCTTGAGACAATAGCTTACCCTTCCAACTCTGCAACCTAAACCAGAGCTTATCACTCAAAACTCGAATACTGCTCTCTTCTTTCTACTAATCAGTGAGGGTAGCCCCAGATAACGTCCCGTATCTAAAGGGGGAGAGACACCCAAAATAGAGCAAATAGACTCCTTTAGCTCAATACAAGTGTTTGTATCGAAGAAGATTCCGGACTTTTGAAAATTAGTTGCTTAGCTAGAAGCCTTTTTTCATCAGATGAAAGGATCCCTTGGAGTGTTAATGTCCTTCATGGATTGAGGATTAGCGCATTCTGGAATAAGGGCAATGGTAGTGAAGTTCAAAGAATCAGGAAACTGACCCCTTTGCAACCAAGACGAAGCCTAATAAAAATGTCCCCACCTACAATATACCAAAATCGCTGAAAAAAAGCAGGATTAAACGTATCTACACCTGGAGATTTGTCTAGATGCATCTGAAAAATAGCTCTACGAAACTCCTCCTACGAGAATGGAGCTAATAAGAAATCATTGTCAGCCCCAGTTATCCTATTCCGCACAAAAGACAAATCAACAGCCTCTTTTCTAGAATCCGTAGAGATAACTTATGAAAATACTTCTCCGCCATTGTACAAATAACCATTTGATTTGAAACTTAAGAACCCTGATCATCATAGAGCCTTTTGATCAAGTTCCCTTTTTTTCGACTAGAGGCCATGGAATGAAAAAATTTCGTGTTTAAATCCCCGTCCTCATGGTAGAAGTTCTTCACTCTCTGTTTCCAAATAGTTTCTTCCTGTACTATCAAATCAGCAAACTCAGATTTCAAAGAAGAAACCTCGTCCGCGACATTAACGGCACCTGTCAAACGATGTTTCTCTAATGGGCATTTTATCTCAGTAATTCTACTATGACAGGCTTTATTAATATCTTACCCTATTGTGCCAACCTTTTCCCATAAAGAGAGAGCCTGTCCAGGAGAGACAGCTTACTTGACTCCAACCAACTGCCTTTAACCACATCCAGGAGTCCTACCTCATGTAACCAATTGTTCTCAAAACGAAAAGCTATAGAATAGGGAGAAAACTCGTGACTGACCATATTTAGCTCCAAGGGTGAATGGTCAGAAACAGAAGCAAGGAGATTATTTAGTTTAAGATTCAAAAATAACTTCTACCAGGAGGATGAAGCAAACGTGATGTCTAATCTTTCTTCAACCAAATTGCCCGAATTTCTACCGTGCTCCCAGGTGAGTTAATGACCAGAAAGAGGACTATCAATCCACATACAGTGCTCAATAGCTTCTATAAACCCTCGAATTAAAAAAGAAGGATGCGGAGGACTACCACGCTTATCTTCATTAGAAAGCAAATCATTAGAATCCCCCATGCAAACCCAAGGCAAGTTAGACATCTGATGAAGAGAATGTAGGAGATCCCAACTCTCCCTACGTCTAGCCCTGTCAGTAAAACCATAAAAACCTCAAAACCTTCAACACAAGCTACTATCCTCACGAATTTGCATGTACTATATTGTTAGAATAACCAAGCAACGAACAAGAAGAAGATCGGTGCCATAAAAAAGCTAAACCATCTCATCTACCCAATCTGTCTACACAAAAATAAGCTTCAAAACCTAAACGAACTTTTATTTCATCAATTTTATTCCCTTGGACAAAAGTTTCGATAAGAAAAATACAATTTGGCTGATGAGTTTTAACCAACTCGCATAATGCAAGAATTGCTCGGGGATTGCCAAGACCCCGGCAGTTCCAACTAACGAACATCATGGCTCTCGGCCAACCTAGGAACCAGGTCTCACCGTTGTAGTATCAAGATTCTGCTGAACTTCAATAATCACTGATGAAACCAAAGTTTTGCCATGCACTCACTTCCTGGGAATTCTCTGAATACGATTGAACGACAACATTCTGGATTTAGGTATCACTCCTATTCTCTGAAGTGTCCATTAATTCAGTTTATGTTTCTATGACAGGCCTAGCCCTCATTTTTTTCCTTTCGCCCATCCATCTCATGGCCAACCACAAGTCCAATATTACCTGCCACATGGTTTTTCAAGGATAAGAAAGGGCCCTTTTGATTACTCATTAATTGATGTGGTCTCCTCAACCCCGCACTACTCTCCCTTGATATACGGATTTCAAAATCAACTGAAGAGCCGCCCCTAACAGTAGCCGCTAAAGTCGTTGCATGATAAGGAAACTCTCCATCAAAATCGCTTCCTTCCTTAACCACCTCTCTCCTCATTGCCCCCGGCGTAGTGGAACCCTAAGCCATGATCCCCATTCTTTCACCAATTCTCCTCTTTCATTATTGAAAAGTTTGCTATAGAATCTTCCGAGTGATCCATTAAACCACGGAGGTAACAGACGGTTCCTAGACGCTCATACTTAAAGTTGATAATGGACCACTCCCCACCAGCCATGTGAATCTTCTTACATTAAAGTTGATAATGGACCACTCCCCACCAGCCATGTGAATCTTCTTACACCATTTGAAAGTGTTGGACTAGGTTAATCGCGACTAAGATGGTTCTAAACAAAAATTGACAGACTAGATTGCAACCAAGATTGCGACCACTATTTTGACTGTGAAAGACAAATCATGACCATTATTATAGAATTCTGACTGCGGTAACTTGCTTAGGTCGAAGCATCTCCAACGGATAGTTGAAGAACATCTGAGAAAGTGCCATGTGGCACTAATCATTAGATGTAGTCTAAAATAGCGACCGCAAATTTCTTGTCTTGACCGCAAAATGGATTTTTGACCGCGATTTAGCAGTAGTCTCAACTGTGATTTGAGTGTGATAGGGCATTAAATGCAGATTTTCTAGCTATTGGAAAAATATATGGCCACAACACTTTTGTAACAGCCATTTGGACGGTGAAAGCTAAAAATACCCCCTCCAAAGCCCTTAATGCATGGAGAACTAATTCCATTTGTGGCCAAACCCTTGCACTTCGTTTAAACATCTTTTATCCTTCTTTTTAGATAATTATGAAGCTTTGAATGCTATTGTAAGGTTTGGTGTGAGCCTTAAATACTTAGGAATTGGGGTTAAGAGTTAACCATAGAAAACTCTTGAACAAGTTTAAGTGTGATTCTCGAGAAAACACTTGTAAAGGGTTTGAGTGTAAGCGTTGAGAAAACACTTGTAAAGTTAGGTGTGAGACAAAATACTAAGTTGGGTGTGAGCTTAGAAAATTCCATTATTTAAAGGTAACTATAGTGAAAATCCTAATCGAGGTTGGATAGTGGATGTAGGGTTTGTTTTACTTGAACCACTATAAATTTTGTGTGTTCTAATTTTCCTCGCTTCAACTTTTCACTTTCATAATTTTTAATTTGCCATTAATTCAACCCCCCTTTCTAATGCATAAGGGATAATCGAGTGGAAGTCTCACATCTATAGATACCTTTATTCTCATATAACTCCTCCATAGAGCGTTATTATTACTTGGATCATACTCCACAAAGGTCCCTAAGAAGTTTCCTATTTGCTTCCCAATTATTTTAAACATAAAATCAATTAACAAATAAAAAATATGAAACCAAAACACAGATGAAACAAAGGAACAATCGACAGTATTTCCCCTAGTTTTAGACGATCCATGATAAGAAGATGGTTGTCAAATGACCAAGGACCCATGTCTAACACCCTCTCCAGATCAACAATATTAAAGAATTGAAATAGGAACAATTGGGGGTTTGATGTCCTTTACAAAAACTTATTTTCTTGGCCTCCATAAACTAGCAAGCAATGTTTCATGGCCATCAAATTAATGACATGATCTGCGAGGAATCATCCTACTAGGTAAAGAGAGTAGGATTCCATAACTTCTTCTCAATTACCACCCTCAAAGACTAACTCATCCTCCTTTTCGTTAATGAGAGACATGTTCGTAAACTTGGCCTCTATAGATGAGCTGAACTAGCACAAAAGGGGACAAAGAAACCTTAGTAACAAAAAAGAAAATACCTCACCAAGAAGAGAAAAACATAACTCTCATGATAGAGAGTGAAAAATTAAAAATTTTAAGTTTTATATTAGGATTTCATTACATTTATAATGTAACCATAATAACTAGCTAATAGTTCTAAAAAATATTTTTAGTCTTGTTCATTAATAATTTCAATTGAGTTGTAGCATATTATAACTATTTATATGTCCAACCTTTAATAGTGTATATATATATATATATAAAGAGTGCCAAGAAGCTAGGCCGAATAGTTTTTAGGAGAAGGAAAGTTTGCTTGCTTAGAAATGGTAAGATCTTTTAAAGTTTGACTTACTTAGGCTAGCCATTTTAGTTTTATTTCTTTAGGAAATTATCCAAACCTTTAATCTTATTAAGGAATTTAGACTATATGACTAAATTATGTTTATCCTTATATTTATTAAGTACTTATAAATAAGTCCTCAATTTATTAAAACACTTTCCCATTGAATCTAAACTCAATCCATTTTATCTTTTCTCCATATTTTTATGTGTATAATTAGTTAGACTTCCTAACTTATTAGCATTAGATATAAGTTATAGTTAATACTTTATTTAGAATTGGATATATTAAACACTTTAATTTATCATCAATTTTCTAATTGATAGAATCTTGTATTTAAAGATAATAATTAATGCCTAACTTACATGTCATGTTCACTTGATTTTTAGGAACAATCAAGGTGATTTGATCATAATCCTTAGCAAGATGGTTGATAGTGCAATTCAGTCCTTTCATTAAAAATATCCTAATCAAACATAGCATACAGATAAGTGCATAATCTATATGCATTTGATTACATTAAGTCCCTTTACGAACTATTGTCTAATAATGATCACATAAGTTTACTTGGTCCAAGAATTTTATTGTCAACGTTAAAAAAGAAATAACAAAGCATACCCTAAATATTTAGGTTAATGAATCTATTAGCAATTTATTAGAAGCACACAGGTTGTATAAGTAATATAAAAGTGAGTGAGTTATCATTCCTTTGAGGATAGAGGAGCAAGTACCAAAATTCTTAAGCTTTCAATTATCTAGCCAATTGAAATTAAAGAGGATTGCTTAAAAGAAAACTAAGACTAATAGATGAAGAAATAACTAATTTAATAGAAGAAGAAATAGCTAATTTGTAATGAAGGACTTCTTATATGATGTATATTATAGGGATTATTGGAGTTCACCACATTACCTTTCTCCTATACAATTGAAATTGTTTTGGTCATGCAAGAGTTATTACTTGAAGATCGATTGCCTTTAATCCTTTAATATGCTCTCCCAAGCTATATCAAATATATAACCTAAATGAGTTTGCACCTACTTTTATAGTTATAAATGCTCAAAAGGAATTCATTATGATTTATAGCTAATCTCTCAATATCTCGAAGGGATATGCCTACTTTCATGGTTACATGTCCTATGTATATTAAACTAGGACTTGACTTTCACTTTCACCAATTCATCTAATGCCTTAGACATGAATATATCTAACCACTATACATACAAGAAATTGAATCTGATATATATTAAATCAAGATAACCCAAATGCAATCAAAACCATAAATCAATTATACAACTGTATTGATGTAATGTTTTATAACCAAAATCCTTAAATTAAAGATTTAGCTCTATATATTTATGAAAAGATGAAGGAGATAAAAGTTATATATGAAAATTATAAATATAGTAATAAAAGGTTCACACAAAAATTAAAATCTTTCTGTCACAAATTTATGAAACCTAAACTAATGAGACTTCACAGGATACAAACTCAAATGAATTGGTTGATGTTTTAATATAGATCTCTAATTTATGGTGCTTAATCTTCAATAGCTCTTTTTAGTCTCTAAAAGATGAAAAATCTCTAAAGAATGTGTCTTGTCTATTTCCTTTCTTATTTCCTGCATGCTACTTCAGACTACTGCTTGAAGAACTTTTAAAGAGTGGTTTTAGCTTCGAGGCACAAGATGTGCATTAGGCCAAACATCTTTTTTGGCCTGATAGGCATCGAGTTCATATGCAGGACCAATACAACAGCTCGTACAAATAGCTGAAGAGTGTTTTTGCGCAGTTTAGCCTCTAAGAAGGTGTACAACTTAGTTCATAACCTATGTAATGGTCTTTGTTGGGCTTGCAATGATAGGTTTAGGATGGGGGAAAGGTGTAATTAAAGGAAGGGGCATACTTTCCAATAATCTTTTCCACTAAATCTTATTGCTACTAAAAACTTATGATTATGAGTATTTTCTTTCATCTTTTAACATCAAATTCTCATGGCACATAATCCTTTAAAGTTAAGAATAAGGGTCATAAGATGAATATTGTTACACCACAACACCTTATGATTTTTTAATAAACAAGCATAAAAATCATGATTTTGTTTACTCTTAAAATTTGTTCATACTCAACTACCTTTTAAACATTATAAAAAACATTAATTTTATTTTTAAGCTTATGAGATTCTCAGGCTAGTTCAAAATTCCAATTCATAGATTTATCTTGGTAGGGTAGGCTAATATGATGAGGTTATATGGGAAGGAATATATGGGTTAATCAAAGAAAAGGCTTTCTCACTCAAAGAGTGTATTCAATGGCTTAAAGGGGACAACTAGTGGAAATTTCCATAAAACATTGGTAAAAAGAGCTAAAATGGTATAAAACAAGTGATGACTAGATAATTTCCTTAATCAAATGTACATTATGATTTTGTCTCAAAAGATTGCATGATTAATTCTATAATTATTAAAGAACTATAACAATTTCTATCCCACATAATTTTTTTTTTCTAAAACAAGCTTTAATCAATTAGTGTAATGATTCATGCATATGAATCTTAGACTAATTGCAAGATCCTGAATTACTTAATTGCTTCTCAATAGATTCCAAATATATAATTCTCACTTGACCTAGTCATAATTATCAATCAAATGCTTCCCCAAAGTCTATAACTCAAGTAAAGAATTAACAAATTTCTTAAGTAATTTCATACATCTATATAGAACAACTAATATTAATAAATAAAGAAGTTAAAAATCATAAAAATTTAAAAATTTTCTTTCAGAATGGAAATCTCTTTCCCCTATACTTGAATTCAATATTGTGCTTAATGTTTAAAGAAATTGAAATGGAATAATAAAGAAATACTCATTTTGCAAGTTGTAGTCCATAAGTTTCATAATTAGTCCATAAGCTTTGCAATTTTACAACATGTTTCAATCCATCAATTATTTGCAAAAAAACAACTCTAGATCATATCTTTAACTAAAAAGTATCATAGGTTTAAATGGATTGAAGGGAATATCATTCATGTTCATTACATTTAAAAATTATATCTAAAATATTCTTAAAAGTACCATAAAATAGGTTTTTAAAGAGAAAATTTAAACATAACTATTTAGAGTTTATAAACTTGCACAAAATTAACCTAAAAGAGTTTAAGAGATTTAAAAAATATATCAAGAAATGTGAACATAAGCATCTTTAAAAAAAAAAAAAAAGAGTATAAGGTAAGATCAGGTATTCGATGGAGGTGGTGGCTAGTAATGAAAGCTAACATGCTAAAAATAAATGGTGAGCTGATCCTATAGTGCCATTAACTATATTGATGTAGACTCCTAAAAGTCTTGGTTACTGGCTTCCATTTCATCTAATCGAGCCATTATTTGCTCCATAGATGATCTAATCCCTGTAATAGCATGATCCATTATTTCATGTATTAGCTTTGGTTACTCCTTCACTATATCCACTTCTAAACCTCGTCACGTTTGTTTTGCTCAAACAAGTGGAATCTTACTTGCGACTCCATCCTTTTATCGATCAATAGGGGATTAAGAGGACAAAGATTTTTACATTGGTAATGACCCCAAGATGTGATGCACACTTAGATCAATAGGGGATCATTTTTAAGCCTTGCATGATTTGAAAGCCTTTAGTCCAAAATAGAGGTCATCGGGGGAGCAAATATGAGATAATACATTAGTACCATCCATATGAAAGGTGGAGTCACCACTCGACTTTAGTCGAGATAAAAATATGGGGAACATAAAATTTGTACATAATTTAAGTCAATTAGAAGGTCCATTTCATCTTCACCCTATTAGAGATCAGGTTAGATACGATGTGGGGAAAAGGTTAGGCACCTCTAAATCGTTTGGATATCGAGATCCGATCTTCTAGCATCTTTGGTTCACTTTTAATATTTTAATCAAGTTATTGATTAGTCTTATCAATACCCCTAAACATACATTTAGCATAATTAAGTCAATTGAATTAACATATTAATCCAAAAGGAAGTGGGGCCATACATTATGGAAAAGGGTTATCATGCACTTCATCATCTATATATAATATTTTAGAGAGGGGATGAGGGGTTATGTGACATGGTATAAGGGTTATCATGCATTCTTCCATACCATAATCATCCATAAACACATAGGATGATGGCCAAGACTATATTCATAGTTTAGCATTAGTAAAAATACCTACACCCAATGGAAAAGAATAAGTTAGTAATCAAATGATGAAAAACACATAAAAGAGACTAAAGGAAAAACAAATGAAGTCACTAGTAACCATCTTACTATATCTCTAAAAGTCAAGGTCCCTAAACATACATCTAATGTTCATGGTAACACATCCAAACATCATAAATTAGTATATAAAACATAATGAAAATTCATGAACCATGAACAATTAAAAGATAAATGTGCAATGTAAAGCATACTTGGAGAACATTAAATGGCCCAAGGCAAAGAATCCCCCCAAATGAGATCCTAGGGTTGATAAACCCTCGTTCATATTACTCACAAGGAGTAAAAACACCTATAACACAACTAACCATTATAGAAGTTAGAATGCCCAATCAAGAAGGGGGATTTGCATAACCAAAACACTATTCATGTAGTTGGCACATAAACTCCCAACACAAGGTGAGCTTTCAAATTCAATAAAACCTCAAGTTCCTCACTTGATCATGGTCCTAAGATGTTTAATGAAATCAAAATATCTCTTTGAATCAAATGAAAGATCTTAAGAGCTTTTTGGTATGATAAGCAATAATAACCATGTGAAACATAACCAATACTCCATTTTTGAAGTGAATAAAGATCCTAGGTGATTAAACCTCACATTATTCTGTAACTGAAGTCATAAAATATCATAAAAAAAAGCTTCAAAAAAGAAAGAAATCTTAAAGACGTGAAGAAAATAAACTTTGCAAAAAACTGCCTACTAGGCAAATTGGGTTGTACAACCCAGGTTAAGGGTTGTACAACCTACCATGAAGGCTGTACAATCCTTATTTTCCAGATTTTAGAAAACAAAAGAATAAAAAAAGGGAAGAAGTGGTGGAGAGCCTGCATGCTTTATAGTAGAATCTTTGCCCTCAGCGGTACACAATGGGTTTAATATCCTCCAAAATGCTTAAGGAATGCACAAAATGAATAGATTAGGTCTAATTATACCATGGAATGAGTTAGGATGATTTAGGGTTTAGGGTTTATGTGTTTGAGGGATGCTTGAGAGTGGATTTTGGTAAAGTAACCTTACGGTTGCCCGAGCCTGGGAGGGTATTTATAAGTGTAGGATGAGTGCACCATACCTTAAAATGATAAAGGTTGTACCATGGAGGCATCCAGTCATAGAGAAGGAGATCAATCTCTTGGAATTAGGATTTACACATTGGTTGTATAGCTAGGATAGGGCTATAAATCCATTTGTTAGGGTTGTACAACCCTAGGGTTTAAGAGGGGACTGGTTTCAGAATGTTCTGTAGACTAGGTTTTAAGATGGGCTGTACAACCCTATACTAGGCTATATAACCCATTTTAACAAGTTGTACAACCTTGCTTTATAGGTTGTACAACCTGTAAATCATAATAGGTAGTTTTAAGCTTGTCTTAGGTTTAGTTTTGGGCTTATTTTTGAGCTTCTCCAAGGTTTCCTATAGCCTTTCATCTCTTTCTCTAGTAATTCCCTTTGTATTTTGGGGAATAGATTTAATGACTTCCATCATTGGGCTTTGCATCCAGAGGTTCAAAATCTGATGCTTACACCACCACAATGTATTGTGCCCTACCCTCCAAATGAGTTGCAACTTCTTTAGGTAATAAAAGCCAAATAAGATACTCTTTTACTACTAAACATTGCTTTGACTGAATGACCAAATAATCCTAAATGTTTTACTATTTTTATAAGAAAACATCCATGCAAAAGATTCCCTATTTTAGTGCTAGCAACCTGTAATAAATGCAAAACTAGCCATGCACTAATATTTATCTATTTACCTCATTTAGCAAGCCTTATTGCACTCCCACTCTCACCTCTCTCAAAAAAAAAAAAAATACCATTAATTAATGCATATATTGGAGGGTTATATTAATCATTTTTTTTATTGATTTGGAGAACTTAAGCTGAAAAGTCTTTATTTTTCTAATTATTTCTCCATAAAATTTTTTAGCATTGTATTTTAATGAATGAAATAAAATCCGTTATTTTTAAAGCCAAAAAGATTATTAAATTCTTGAATTCCTAGCATACATTATTTCCTATATAGGCTAAAGTATGATCTCTCCGCTATTTTAGGAGGTATGTTATCATATTGTAGCTTCAACATAGAAAGGAATTCCATAATAAAATATTAATGTGCATGCAGTCTCACAAACACATATTCTCTCCAATTAATTCCATTAATTAACATATTAACCTCATTTAATAAGCCAAACTTTTGAAGTGTAATATTACAAAAGAACTTGTATGTCTAGAGGTGAAAGAAATTGCCATAGTTGAACTTTCTAAGATTTGATTTGGAGTTAGTAGAGCTTTAAAGGATTTGGCAACTTATAAAGATGAGGGTTTCCCTTTCCTTATCCTTAGCGGTGAGAAGGTGTAGGTGAAGGACTATAAGAGTGAGTGGATAAGGTAGTAGGGTTAGGGGGTTAACCTCTTTTTAATACCCATTTATCCTTAGCAATTTTCAAGTAAGAATTTGATGTGGGATAAATTTTAGTTTTTAGAGATGCTAGACGGGTGGTCAACCTTAAGAAGGAAGAATTTATAAGAGAAAAGTGATAGGTATGTTGAAATGGATGGATTTAAGAAGTCTGCAAATGGTGCATAGCTCGCGATAAAGTCATGCATCTAGCATTTTGGCTTGGAAAATAACTTACATAGCTTATGCACTAAGCCTTGCATATATTTATAGTAGCTTCCTATTGATTTCTACCTTACATAGAGTTTGGCTGGAGAACTTTCTTACTGGTTCTAGCTCAACACATCTTATAACATAGTCTATGAATATGTTTGGAGAGGTGTATTATTCATTTTATCTTACATGACCCAATGCAATAGGCCAAAGAGCTTTTTTACCACTTATTAGATGTAACTCTGACTCTTCTTTTTTACTTTGAATCTCTTTAAATGTTGCTCCAACTTCTCAAGTACTTTGTTAGCACTTTTATCTTGTCCTTTGCTCATGCTTATTGACCTATAAAAAAAATATAAAGAAGTGATTTAAGAAACACAGTAACACTAACTAAGTTGAAAATTTTAATTGAATGAACTAAACTAACAAGATTTTAATTTAAACATATAAAGAAAATCCATTAGGTTGCCTCTCAACAAGTGCTTATTTATAGTCATTAGGTTAGTATTGCAATAAATGGGACACCCTTTAATGATCTATTATTAAAATTTTCTTATTCAATCTCCATGCAACAGTGTAAGATTATGATGCATTGAAACATCATAATGTATCAACATACTTTATCTTCTTATCCTTGGAAAGATGATCACACACCATGTTTACCCTGGGAGTATTTTTTTGAATGCTCATAAATATGTTTTACTACTTTGGTGACAAGCTAAAAATAGTAATCATGAAATAAAGGTAATTCAATATTCTTGGCTACTCAAAATGTCTCTTGCTCCATTCCAACTCTTAAAATCACTTCCCATACTAAATATTAATCAAGGCCCTTCTTATAGCCAGTAAAGAATGTTCCTAATATGATAGGAATTTTAGTATCATACTTAATATCAAGAATTATTAAATCAACTAAAAAGATTAAGTTACCCATTTTTACCAATGCATCTTTAATTATTCCTAAGGGACATTTTATCGATCAATCAACTAGCTAAATATTGTTTTATGTGGGTTTTATTTCTCTGAAACATAACTATTATTAAATGGAATATGACATCAAATTTATGTTTGCTCTTTAATCATATAATGAGTTCTCAAATTTTATCATTATAATATTATAAGGTGTGAATGCAGTGAGTCACACTTGAGTAACACTGGATATGTGGTGTCTTTTTTCCTTTTAGACTTATGAGGACATGGTGGAATAACTTTAATTCCTAGTAATGGACAAGTTGCCCATACTCAACCTCAGGCTAGAGTTTACGCAATTACTTGTCAAAAGGCTCTAACAACTCCTGAAATTATTTCTAGTACAATTTCTATCTGTGATTTAGATGCTTATGTTTTGATAGACCCAAGATCCATGCATTCATTTATGTCTTTAGAATTTGCCTGATGAGTGCATGGTGTAGTTGAATAGTTAGATATGATTTATGTGTTCTGATGCTTATTTGAGGTAATGTAATTGTAAATAAATATGTAGCACATGTCCAATGCTAGTGTTTGGTGTTGTATTACTTGTTGATTTGATATTGATGAATTTTTAAGGAATTTGATCTTACTCTGGTATGGACTAGTTACCAAAGCATCATGCAGTTCTAAATTGTCATACTAGAAAACCAATGTTAGATCTTCAGGATAACTAAGAGTTATATTTGATGGGGAGCACAAAACTATTCTAACTTGTTGGATATTAGCTATTCAGGCTTTTCAATTAATCAAAGATGGTTGTAATGCATTTCTAGCTAATTTAGTGGACACTAGTGATTCTAGTTTGGGATTTGCAGACATTTTTATTATAAGAGAGTTTCCAAAAGTAATTTGTTGATGATTGCCTAATTTGCCACCATATAGAGAAGTCAATTTTAATCTAGACCTTATACGAGTGACATCTATTTCTATTGCACCATATTGAATAAAAGTAATGGAACTATAAAAATTAAAGAAATAATTAGAAAAGTTGTTGGAAAATGGTTTCATTCAACCCAGTACATCTCTTTAGAGGCAATAATGTTATTTGTGAAGAAAAATAGTGAAAACATTTAATTGTGTATTGATTATAGACAATTAAATTGAGCAATAGTAAGGAATAATATCCTTTACTAATAAATGATGATTTACTTGATAAAGTTTAAAGTGCAATGGTATCTTCAAAAATTGATTTGAGATATGGGTATTGGCAATTAAAATATGCCTTCGGCACCAATTATAGTCACTATGAGTTCCTTATTATGCCTTTCGGGATAACTAGTGCACTGGTAGCATTTATGACACTAATGAATTGTACATTTTATCAACATATGGATCAATTTGTGATTGTGTTCATTGATAACATTCTCATATACTCATGAAATCATAAGGAGCATGAGCCACATTTAAGGACCATATTACAGATTTTGATGGAAAAGTGGTTATATGCCAAATTGAGCAAATGTGACTTTTAGATGGATGAAGTGGTCTTTTTAAGCCATGTTATATCTAGACATGGGGTTAAACCTAATCCAGCTTAAAGCAAAAGCTATTTTAGAATGGGATCCTCCCAGGTGCGTAGTTTTTTTTATTGTCTAATTATTATAGATGACTTATGAAAGGATTCTCTATTATTACTGGGCCATTGACAAAATCATTAAAGAAGAATGTAGCATTTAAATGGGATGATTAATGTCAGCATAGTTTTGATGAATTGAAGAAGCGATTGACTATGACACTAGTTTTGACATTGGCTTCAACAAATGTTGGATTTGTGGTGTTCACTAATGCTTGGAGATGAGGGTTAGGTTGTGTTTTAATGTAGCATGGTAAGGTGATAGGTTATGCTTCTCGATAATTAATGCCTCATGAGTTGAATTATCATACACATGATTTGGACTTAACATCTATTGCTCTTGCCTTAAAAGATTTAGAGGCATTACTTATATAGAGATATATTTCAAATTCTAATAGATCTTAAAAAGCTTTAAATATAATTTGATAGAAAGAGAATTAAATCTAAGGCAAAGAAGAATGATAAAATTGTTGAAGGACTATGATTGTAGTATTGATTATCATATGGGTAATAAGGTTAATGTTATTATTGATGCTTTAATTTGAAAAGCCTTATATGATTTTGCTAGTATGGTTGGTTATCATTTGACATCATTAGCTTTATGCTTAAATATGAAATTTAAGATTGAGAATATGACAACTTTAATGGCCATACTTCATTAAAGCCTATTATAAATTATAAAATTAAAGATTGAAGCCTGTTATAGATGATAAAATTAGAGAAGCTTAGAAAAATGATTCATATTTTTAAAAAATGCTATTGAAGATATAGAAAGATAGAAGACAATTTTTTTAATTAAAGATGATGGGATGATAGTGATGGGCAGTCGAGTCAGTGTACTAAATGTTAATGGCCTGAGATTAGAGATTATGTAAGAGGCACACAATGCATCATATGTTATGCACCCTAGAAATACAAAAATACATAGAAACCTATGGTCGCATTTTTGGTGGTTAATGATGAAAAAAGATATAGCTAAGTTTGCATCAAGATGATAAACTTTCTAATAGATCAAAATAGATAATCAAGCACCAATAGGTAAGATGCATCCTTTACCTAAACTTGTATGGAAATGGGAGAAAATTTTGATGGATTTTGTTGTCAATTTACCTCAGACATAGAAAAGGCATAATGATGTTTTGGGTTATTATGGATAGACTCACTAAATCGACACATTTCTTTCCTATATGACAAATATATTCATTCCATAAAATAGCTAAGATATATGTTGCTGAGATTACATGGTATTCCTATTTTTATTATGTCAGATAGAGATCCTTGATTTACTTCTCTTTTTGAGAACAACTTACAAGTAGTCTCGGGTATTCATTTAAATTTTAGCATAGTTTGTCACCTATAGACTGACGGTTAATTAGAGAGGACTATTTAGACATTAGAGGATATGATGTGAGCTCGTGTATTAGAATTCAAAGCCAACTAGGATGAATATTTGTTATTAATGGAATTCACATATAATAATATCTATCATTCTAGTATTGGTATGACATCAAATGAAGCTCTATATGGCAAGTAATGAAGAAGTCCAATTTGTTGGGATGTTCAAGGCATGAGATAGTTAGTGGGTCCCGAGATGGTATATGATACAATGGCCAAAATCTAAATAGTTAGAAGATCCTTGAGCTACCCAAGAAAGGCAAAAAATGCATGTTGAAAAACATAAATGAGAAATAAAATATCATGCTAGAAATAAAGTATTCTTGAAGGTTTCACCATGGAAAGAAATTATTAGGTCTAGTAAATAGGGAAGTTGAGTCTAAGGTACTTTGAGATCATAGAGATAATTGGTCCTTTAACATATAAATTGGCATTACTAGCAGAATTGTCTCAAATATATGATGTTTTCCATATTTCTATGCTACAAAAGTATTACTATGATCTTAGCTATATATTGTCAAAGTAAAAGATAGAATTATCTGATGATATGACTTATTACGAAGAATAAGTTGAAGTCCTTAATTGGAAACTAAAATAGTTAGGGAATTGAATGACACCAATGGTTAAAGTGAGATAGAGCCATCACTCGCCTAAGGAGACTACTTGGAAATAGAGGAACATATGAGATGACAATATCCCTAGCTATTCCCGAGTTCTAGTAAGTAAATTTTAAGGATAAAATTTAAAGAGTGGAATAATTATTACATCCTCAACCTAATTTATGTGCATTTTAATTTTGTTCTATTTGGATATATGCATCGCATGACAATAACAATTGCATCATTGTATTTTATTATGGATGTGGTGTTTGCATGTTGCAAAGCAAATTGTCACATATTGTATGTGTATTATTATAACTTAAATAGGGGTATCTTGACATTTATTAAATGTATAAGGAGTTGATGGAAATTATTAGAGAGATATACATGATGAAGTAGTGAACAAAAGGCACTAAAAGAGAAAATTTAAACTTCTAACCAATAAGACAATCTTTTGACTTATTAGAATAGGAATACAAATTGGAATTATTTTCCATTAAAAGCATATTAGAGAGGAAAATAAGAAAGGTACAATAGAAAAAAAGGAAGAGTAAAAAAGAAAGAAAAAAAGAAAAAAGAGAAAAAAAAAGAAGAAGCTGGAGGAGGAGAAGGAGGAGAAGGAGAAAAAGAAAGAAGGATAAATTAACTATGAAGGAATCTTGAGGTTTTCTAGCTTTGGCAAAAGCTATGTGATTTCATATTTGTTTCCCTTGAAATTTAACCTTCATGGCATGTTAACAATTGGTGGGAATTATGAAGTAATTATAGCTAGGATTCATGTGTGAGAAGTTGTTAGGAGTAAATATGAGTTGAATTCATTTTTATTCTGTTTTAAGGGTAGATTGTTGTACATATAATTTCATAACATTAGAAGAGGAATTAGGTAAAGTCTAAAATAATAAAGTTATAGTTTGTGCCTCATATAAATGCTTGTAAAAAATTTTTGCTAAATACATTATGTGTGCAGAGATATTGCTCTTTGATTGTGACTAATTTCTGTTGAAATTTGTTCAATCTATTAGTTCTATTTTCTAAGAATTTTGTAGGCCTAAAAGGGGAAATAGTGAAATGAAAAACATAAAATTTTTAGATTTATATCTCATCTAAACCACTATAAAAGAGTTTTACTGAATATTTTGTGTGTTAAGAGATATGGCTCCTTAATTAGGATTAATCTTGAACTTGTACATGCCTGCAAAGTCTAAGATTACCCATTTATTTTGAGGATTGTAAAAGCTTATTACCCATTTATTTTGAGGATTGTAGAAGCTAAATTAGAGAATGTGTAAAGCATGAAAATATTCAATTATATGTTAAATAATTGGATCTAAATAATTTTTTAAATTAGACATCTACGTTTTTTAGATATGGCTAAGTATAATGGTTTGCTTAAGATTTAATTATAACATGGACGAGGAAAATTTGTAAAATTCAACATAAAATTGTATAATGCATATTTTGGGCTAAATTTTGGATATGTTGTACCCATATATGTCTAGTTTAAGTAGAAAAAAAAAAAGAATTTGGCCATTTGAATGTGTGGGGCAAAAGTAATTACAAAAACAACCTTATATGGTCATGATATTTTTACTAGAGCACACATCCATAAAGAGATAAAAATCTTACTTTATCACCATGAATTGATTGAATGTACTAAAAATAGGTTCTTAAGGTGTTGAAGATAATATTGGGAATTAGTTGGGACCATACATGGCTTAGTAGCTTGAAGAAAGAGGTAAGGAAATTGCTAATAATACATGTTACATGTGATTGGTTAAATGTTATGAATTTATATTATGTGGGTTAAAATGCTATTTATTGAGATAATATTGATGGATATGTTGATGGAGATATTATTAGATTTTGAAATAAATTATTTTGATGAGATGTTAATAAATTGTGGCTTGAGAATGAAAGTATGTTATGATATGATTTGCCAAGATTGACGGGTGTTGTTATTAGTTGTTATATTATCGAGATTTTGTTGGACCTATAAATGAATTGTTGAATGACTATTATGTGATATTGTTTGAACAAGCAATAAGAAATGAATAAACTATGTCGTAAATATATCTTGTAGCCTATGTGGCACTGAAATTAAAAAAAGACTATCTTGTATAACAATGATATCCTATAGCTTGTGTTGCACTAGAATTAAATAAGACTAGCATATGTTGCAATGATATCCTTTAGCTTGTATGACAATAATATCCTATAGCCTTTATGGCAATAACAATTGATAATCTATATGGTAATAAAGATTAGAAATTCTTAATTATGCGTATAGATGAGATGATGACTTACTTATATTTAAATGCTTGTTGTGCTATTTATGAGTTAAGCATCATTAATTATTTACTAAGTATGCAAGCTCATTCCTTTGCGTTTAATTTTCTCTCAAGAAGAGTAGACTAGAGATTGCATTCATTCTACATTTTAAAATTGTTATCTAATAGTTTGATAGAGGTTAGGCCAGTATGCAGCCTTTTAGTGATTTGTTTTATTAGTTGTGTATGTTTTGTTATAAATAGTTACTATGTTTTACTATAAGATACATAAAGTGTTCAATGTAAATGAAGTAGGGTCCTTTAATGATAATGGGATGACACGAGAGAATTTTAATGATATGTAATTTTAGTACTTCATACTCTATTAATGAGGTAATGCATAAACTTTATAAATGATTGTTAGATATGGATTAATAACTCAATCTAATTAATAAACTAAGCAAAGCTAAATGAACAAAAATCTATGACATGAGATGTCGCACTTCTACTATCATAGTTACTAGTTTCTATGAGGATGATGATGTAAGTAATGAATGTTGAATTTGCCTACTTGTGTGATATCTTTCTTGATAGTATAACGTATGACATGTATCATTCATAAACATATTTAATATTAATACTATGTAAACACTACTTTTAATCTTAGTACATAGGAAAATCTTAAAATTTTGTTAATCGCAAACAACATTACAATAAAATAAATAAGAAAATTTGAGCACCTACTAAAGAAGTACTAGAGGGTTTTTGCATGGACATACTCGGATATGCCAAGGGGATCAATGGATTGTTGATGATGGGATACAACATACCAACATAGAAGCTGATCAAATAGTAGCTTAAGCAATTATGGCTAGAATGGGCATGGTTGGTTAAGGATGAGCTAGATAAGCAGTTAAGGGCTAAATTTTTAAGGAGATTATCTGGAGTGGTTAGTTAATATGGTACCAATACCTAAGAATGATGGATGGATATGTTTGTATGTTAACTATAGAGACTTGAATAAGGCTTGTCCAAAAGATGATTTTCCATTACCTCACATTGACATCCTAGTTGATAATGCTACAACATGTGTCATGTATTCATTCGTATATGGTTTCCCGAGATACAACCAAGTACTTATGGCCATAATATATAAGGTCAAGATAACCTTCATTATTGAATGGAGGGGGGGTTATTGTTATCAAGTAATGCCATTTAGGCTAAAGAATGTTGGGGCAACATATTAGTAAATGGCAACTACACTATTTCATGACTTGAAACAAAAAGAGGTGGAAGTCTATGTCGATAATAAATTGGTGAAGTTTGATACCCATGAAGACCACTTTGAAGCCTAAAAGAAGTTCCTATAAAGAGTACATTGATATATCCTAAGGCTAAACTCAAAGAAATGCATCTTCAAGGTAACCTCAAAAAATTATTAGGATATGTAATGAGCAAAAAGGGCATTGAAGTATATCCAAACAAGGTTAAGGCCATTCAAGAAATGTTGACACTCAAAACAAAAAATGAAGTCTACAAATTCATAGGATGCATCTAGCATATCAATAAGATTATTGTAAGATTGACCATAATATGTGAGCCCATCCTGAAGCACATGAGAAAGGACCAATATGTAATTTAAAATAAGCAATGCTAAAAGGTTTTTGAGAAAATAAAAAAGTACTAGTCAAATCCACTATTGCTAAAGTTGCCAAACCTAGGGCTACCATTAAGTTCATACTTAATAGTTGAAGACAGGTCTATAAGGGCAATGTTAGCAAAAGAGGATAACGGAGGGAATGAGCCTGTAGTATACTATCTTAACAGGAAGCTCTTAGCTTATGAAGAAAAGTACAATTAGGTTAAAAAGACATGCTTAGCTATAGTATGGGCTACTAAAAGTTTCAACATTACTTTTAGTCCTACTTGGTAAATATTATCTCTAAACTGGACTTAGTTGAGCACATTTGATAGGAAAATTAACAAGCAATTAATCCTTTTCATAGGATTTGATAATAAATATGAGATAGGGAAAACAATTAAAGGTAGAGCGATCATCAAATACTTAGCACAATAATGTATCACAAAAGAAGAGCGAAAGTTGCCCAAATTTCTAAATGAAAACCTAGGGCAATAGAGGCCCAGGGATGAAGAAGCATTTTAATAGAGTAGTGAACATAAAAGGAGTAGGAGTTAGGGCAATCCTTGTCTCGCTTAAAAGAGAATTATTACAAATGGTTAAGAAGCTTGAGTTTGGAGTAACATATAACATGGCAAAATATGAGGCATGTGCTCTTATGCTTGGACCATTGGTTAAGATGGGAGTTAAGGCAATAGAGGTAATCAATGACTCTATGTTCGAAATCTCTTAACGTAATGATGAATGGGAATTGATGGATAAGCAATTGAGGCTATATTTGGAGTACATAAAAGTGTTGAAATTAAAGATGAAAGATTGCGAGGCCAAGGAAAGGGAGAAAGGCTTGCCAATACATCAAAAAAGATACCATACATACCTATATCATGGTTGGCATCCTTGTTAATCTCCATCGTGGCAAGAAATTCCCTTATGACTTTATCATGGCCGAGTTCCTCCCTAAAAATGAGTTCATCCCATCCTAGCTTGGAGAGGTAGGCATAGAATTTAGCATTAATAAAGAGAATCTTGAGAGCTAACCTTAAAAGAATCTTGTTAGGGAAAATTAGTTTGTCTTTGATTACCTTATACCTCTTCTTTTCGTCTTGAGTCACACCTTTCATCATATGAATAAGTGGTCTAAAAAGGGGTGAAGAAGAGGTTATTGGGGCTTTGCCTTTGTTGGTGTCCTTAGGAGGTTTTTGCTTAGGTGCCATGGAGAGAAAGGTGTTGAGAAAGTGAGAAGAAAAGGGAAGAACTTAAAAAAATAAGAGACTTTGAGGGAAAATTAAGAGCACAAGTGAGGGGCATAAAATGAGTTTAAATAGGTAGGGGAAGAAAGAAAAATGGTTAAAAAATAAATAAATGTAAGAAAAGAGCCATTTATAATGAGCTAGTTATTACTTAATAGATCATGTAATTCAGACTACAAAATGGGAGTCACGGTCACAAATTCTAAAAAATGTCGCTGACGACTAATTTGACCTAAAAAATGCATTGAAAATGATTGAATTTTGAAAAAATTAGGGTGGCAAAGAAAGGGTCGCAGGAATAAAAATAGAAAAGTTGAAAAATCAAATTATTCTATAAATCTTGATTGTGATTGGAGATCTTAAATGCAATTTACAAACCAGTTTTTAAAATAAGTTTAAACATAAAATAGTTTCAAATTGCCCTTATCTATAGTGATCAAATTAATGTTTAGATGAAAAAGAAAGTCAGTAAGCGCCTAAGGTATAAAACGTGCTTTGTGCCCAAGAATTCTCATCGGGTGCTAGTCTAAATCTGAATCATAGAAAAGCTACGCTATTCTCATCTGGTACCATATGATACCTAACCACGGTCATGCATAGGCCAGTATATCGACTTACCATTTACCAAGGATCCTACTCTTATTTATGGAGGTAGAGGTGACTTCCGATCACACAAAGCCCCTAAATTAGAGAGAGGGTAGCCAATCCATCCCAAATAAAGGGAAAAGGTAAGACCCCTAGAGTCCATTGCTTAGATGAACAGAGGGACTAGTGTAATGCCTAAAAAAGAGTTTGTATCGAATAAAATATATATTTCGACTTTCTTGTATTAAAACTTTGGCTCGTAAACACAAAAGTACTGTATGTGCTTTTTTGAAAAGATTAAGTTCAAAATTATTAGAAGAATTTTTTATGGAGGAAAAACAAATTCTTTCTTTGATCTTCCCAAGAGTTTCAAACATATGAATATGGAAAGACTCAAATGCACGTTGAATCAATTCATCAATTCATAAATAAGCACGCCAAAACAACATTAACAGAACATATACACATTAACTTATTAATAATAAAACAATCAATAGAGAATGCAAAAATTGAGACCCTTTTCAACTTAGAGAGTTCCCACCAAGTATCCCTAGCTCCCTTTTAATGAAGTTCATCCTCTCTTCATTAAGGAGTTTAGTGAAAATATTAGCTAATTGGTGGTTTGTGTTAATAAATTCTAACACAACATTACCATTTTGCATGTGGTCTCTCAATAAATAATGCCTAATATATATATATATATATATATATATATATA
>CATIWR010166961.1:0-21314 GCA_949677035.1 Omphalea diandra | reverse complement strand
TGTTACAATTTTGGTATCAGAGAGGGCTCAAGCATACGCGGGGCAGACGTGCAAGTCCTGGTGTGTATGACATTGCAGGGCCGATGGGTAAATCCCGGATGTTGAGTGCTCTGATAGGTACCGATTGTAGCATTACAGATTCTGGTAGAAAAAAAAACTGGTATCAAAGCAACATGATTTGTAATCACAATATGGTCGTTACATTTATTGGTATCAGAGCAAATATGAATACAGATGTCATGATTTAGTCCCAAGAATAGCCATGAACTCCTTTTTGATTCCTTTGATTGCTTGCACCCTTCTCTGTCTAAAAACTTGATGAACAACTCTCTTAAATGGTGTACTTTTCCTTTGGTTTTTTATCCCTCATTTTCTAGCTCAATTTCCACCTTAAATAATGCTCTTAAGGTGCTTACCAGTTAGGAAGCTTTAGAGATTCAAAAAGGATGAGTTTGGGAGGCTTTAAAAGTCTCATTTTTTAATAGCACATAACTGCACAATGGTGCTCTTTTGCGATTTTCTTATAGCAAAGAAAGCACGATTGTGCTTCACAAGTGTGTCTGATTCCTTATATGGTCTTCTTTGACGCACCACCATATGCATGGTTGTGCTGCATATTTTTGTCCTCATAATCTCTCTCCTATAAATGAGGCACGAGCGTGCTCTTAGAATCATGTTCATGCTTCTCCTCAATGCCTTTTGACCTTAAGTGAGGTACAACTATATGCATGGATGTGTTTCACCTTTTTTTCTTCTTTTATTTTTCTTTCTTCAATTCTTTGCCTACAAACACAAAATATCTTCAATGAGGTTCAATTAAGGGCATGAATTAATTATTGATTTATAAACTTGGAAGGTAATAACATATTAATTATTAGAATTATGAGACTAAACAAATTCCCCAAAACTTGAATACTTGTTTGTCCTCAAGCAAGGATGACTTTCTTCAAATGCAAATTTCAAAATTCTAATGACTAAGATCATATGCTAGGTCTTGAAGAAAAGATTTTTCTCAATTATAGTCATGAATTTCATTAAATAAGCAAAAGTACTTATTATAAGAATAGGTTCAAAATCTAAACATACCTTACCTTCAATCAGTCAAACACAAAAAGAGTATGTGTGCTAGGCATCATTTTTTCATGCAATATTTTAACTTTCATTCACACATAGTTTCGACAAGATTCCACTTCAATTCTTAAGAATCATATATGACCATAGGCAAAATTAATCCATCCTTTTCTACTGATGTATATCCTTACTAATCTTGAAAATCTTGAGGTCTTTTTATAGCTTGTCATGTAAGGCTTAGGGGTCAGGCTAATCAAAAAGTGGTTAAGTCCAAAATAAGAGAATGTTTGCTACGATATTAGCCATATGATGATATGAAGTATGATGAAGCAATTTATATGCCTAGCGCATACTTTTACTTCGTTAAATACTCATACACCTTTATTGCTTTCCCTTTTTATGGCTTGACTCATATTTGCTCTTTCTTTTCTTATTTTCTTTTTTTGTTATTTTGCTCAACTTACTTTTCATTCAACTTTTTTTTTTAATTTTAAATTAAGAGCAAAATAGCAAAATATTAATGGGTCACCCCCCAAACTTAAATTAATCTCTATGGTGCAATTTAATAATGAATGAGTCTCTATTATATTTCTCTCTAAATATGCACATCAATGACATAACACATAACTCCTCATCATATGACCATATCTTAACTTATATTCTTTTGATAAGGGAAGTAGAAGCTTATTTAGGGTATATGTTTATGATGCAGGATATGCGTGAAAAAAGGAAAGGCTATTAATGCTCTCTAAGGTGTATTTCCATATGGCACAAAAGGTTAACAAGTGACTATGTAAAGCAAGGTATGTATGGGGAATAATAGGGCAACTAAAGAATGCCTTAAACATTTCTTCAAGATTACTGACCTCTAAGATTTTGCCTCAAAGGATGTCTTAGTAAGTTTTAGCACATATAAATGTTATTATTTTGCCTAAAATATACATGATTGACAAGATCTCATAATGCAATTCCAGTTATGCCAAGTGTGCTCAATTTTGTTATAATACGCTTGATTAATTATTAGCAAAACATGCTAAATTAGAAACAACTATTATCATAAGCAATTTATCTTAAGTAAATCCAACTATGGTTATAAATTTCCTTTATCAAATTTTAACTTTAAGACCCAACACCCAACTCTTAATAACCAAAAGAATTAAAAGAAATATGTGTAAACAAGTGATTATGTGAAAATTATGCTCAAAATTCATGCAATATTGCTCATAATTACCCCTAAACTAGAATATCATTATCCTCAATGATAAGAAGCAAAAGAAGAAAAATAAAAAACATAAAAACATCCTTGAATAGATAGGTAACTTACTAAGATTATATTTGCAAAAAGTAAACATCCAAAGGCAAGGGAAGAGGCTGCAAGCATTACGTTAGCCAAAAAGGAAGCGCATTAAAAATAAGGCATAAGTCTAAAAATGGTTATAACAAGACAATATGAATAAACTAAAAAACAAAAAAAAAGTACATAAGAATAACAAGAAAGATGGTCAATATTTTAATGAAGGAGTCGGAAGGAACCTAATATGGTTGAAATAGGCTTGGATACAACTACTCATACCATTGATTCTACTATCAAACAAGGTGAGCTTTAAGTGAACTTCATCTTCAAAAGCCTCTGGTCATTGATCCATATGCTCTAGCCTAGATTCCAACCATGCCAAGACACTTTCTAAAACACCTAATGAAATATAAGAAAGTGGTGTTACATGCAAAGAACTCCCTCCAAGGGGTACCTTGGTATCGTCTTGATTGTTAATATGCTTTGAGTTTTGATTCAACTCATAAGAAGGTCCATCTTCATAGTAAGCCTCATGTACAACATGTTATCATAAGATAGCAAAGTTGGATGTTTCCCTTATGTTAAACCATCAATTTGATAAGGATTGTAAACACCTAAATATTGCGCAAGACAAAACCACATATTAGAATAGCTCATGAATCTTTCTTTGCTGCATTCCCAATGTGATAGATAATCCACCAAGTTATGTTAATGGAGATATTACATCAGATGAACCATAAAAATAATAATTTGATGTGATTTACTTTATTATAACTATCTCCTATTATGGTCATCGAATAAGACAACAATCGATGCAAATATTTTAAGTTCAGATTCCTAATCTCTCTTATCATACTAGTTCTAGCAACATAAGGTCTTTACCCTCACAATGATGCCCAAGCCTCTTAGTTATCAAAAGCAAAAGGAAAATTAGTGATCTCATCATTCTCTAACTCAAATGCCTTAGCAACTTCACCAAGAGAAACTAAGTTATTCTTTCCATAAAGTTGAAAAGATATAATTCCAAGAGCATAAATCCCCCCTAAAGGCTTAGTCTCAACATATAGCGAACTTAACAATTCTAGGGTCAATTCCTTGTAAGAATTTGGATAATGTTATGCAAAGTTTTTCCATTTAAGAACCTTTAAAAATTCCTTGATTTCAGCAATCTTACCTTTCATGGTCATAACAAATCTTTTGCACCTTATGAACATAAAATCAACCAAAATAAATAAATTCAAACAAATTTCAAGGCATCATGTTATAGTTAAAAGTAAGAGGAAAAGAGAGCTCCGCCAAACTTTGCTTGATAATTGTAACTTAATTTTCTTGCAAGAATCACCTACACAAACAACCACATAAATAAAAAAAAAAAGTTAATATATAAAATAGAATAAGACAAAATAAAAGCATACAACTAAAAAAGAAAGGAGAAAGTGGGGGGGAATATCTCGCAACCATACTAATTTAAGGTCTCTAGCTTAACCCTTGTGCTTAGTTTCTATGTAGAGGTATATGGGAGATAAAGAGTCTCCCCTTTTTGTATGTTTTCTTCCTTATAGTATGGTTTTATTCAGTGTCCATTTCTTTGAAAATTTCACCCTTAGAGTTTGAAATTTTGATGGCACCATGAGAATGAACTATGACTATGACAAATAGTCCTGACCACCTAGACTTGATTTTTCCAAAAAAGAAATGCAACCTTGAGTCGAAGAGGAGCACCTTATGCCCTTACTTGAACTCCTTTTTTAAAATGTGAATATCATGCCATCATTTAGTCTTTTCCTTGCAAATCTTATTGTTCACATAAACTTGAAGTTGAAGGGCTTCAAGTTCATTGAGCTAAAGCTTCCTCTTTTCATCACTAAGTTACAAATCAAAGTTTAGAAATTTCAATTTCCTAATAAGTTTGATGCTTTAATTTGATCGACAAGTAGCAAATATTTCCAAACATCAAGCAATAATGGGTAGTGTTAATTAGAGTCATGTACGCGGTTCTATATGCCCAAAGTGCATCAAGAAGCTTCAAAGACCAATCCTTCCTTCAAGAGTCGATTGTCTTATATAGGATATGTTTAATTGCTCTATTGGACATCTCTACCTAGCCACATATTTGAGGATGATATGGTGTTACGATCATATGCATTACCTCATATTGTTTAAGCAAGTACTCAAATTGTCGATTATAAAAATGTGATCCCTCATCACTTCTAATTACACATGGGGCACCAAATGTTATGAAGATATGTTCCTTTAAGAATCAAAGCACCACTTTGCCATTATTTGAAAAAGTAGTTATGGCTTCAACCTACTTGGAAACGTAGTCAACCGCCACTAAGATGTGTTAATTCCCAAATGACTTTAGAAAGAGGCATATGAAATCAATTCCCTATACATCAAAAAGTTCCAATTGAATCATAAAATTCAAGGGTATCTCATCCCTCTTAGAGATATAACTTATTCTTTGGCACCTATCATTAACTTTGACAAAAGCGAAGGAATCAAAAAATAATGAGGGCAAAAAAATCCACTTTGTAATACCTTAGCCACGATTTTAGACAAACCAAAGTGTCCTCCGCATTATCTAGTTTGACAATGAAGCAAAATATCTCCCATCTTCTCTAGTACACATTGTCTTATAATACCATTAACACATTTTTTAAACAAATAAGGTTCTTTCCACAAATAAAATTTCACATCATATAAAAACTTTTTCTTTTGATAGGAATTAAAGTCATGCCGAATAATATTGCTTACCAAATAGTTTACAAAATCGGTATACCATGGGGTTTGGAGAGCATTTAGAAGGAAGAGTTGTTTATCGAAGAAAGTCTCATTTATGGGAGTACTTACCTTTTCCTTTTGTATATGCTCTAGATGAGAGAGATGATCAGCAACTAAGTTTTTCACACCCTTCTTGTCTTTAATCTCTAAATCAAACTCTTGGAGTAAGAGAATCCATCTTATGAGCCTTAGCTTTGCATCTTCCTTGGCCAGCAAGTAATTAATTATTGCATGATTAGTATAAACAATGACTTTAGAACTATCAAATAAAATTGAAACATATCAAAAATAAACACAATAGCGAAGAGTTCTTTTTCTATAGTGGCATAGTTGAGTTAGCCATCGTTGAAGATTCAATTCACATAGTATATAACATGAAACTTTTTATACTTCTTGTTGTCCTTTGATGTCCTAAAAGGGGGCTGAATAGGGTAATGGTAAATTTACAAATTCAAACTAAATGCAAAAATAGATAAAGAATCAACACATCAGATTTATAAAGGTTCAGCACAACTTGCCTATGTCCTCCCCTCCAGCATTTCCACTAGAGCCTTCATTATTTTGATAGCTTAAGATGTTATAAACAAACTTTACACAAGTTTCTAAGCACTAACAAGCCTTTATAGGTGATAGATTTGCAAGTGCTATCAATCTGTTACAAGTAGTTCACAATTACTACTTAAACCTCAGCCCAAAGTAGTTTCTAATTACTACCTTAAACTTTTTACAAGAGATACTTTCAAAGGGTTTCTCAATACTAAGTTACATAATAAAATATTATAACATTTTTAACAAAAGGAAAACTCTCTCACTCAAGGAAAAATGGATGCTCAAAGTACAATCACAAGGTACGCTTAATGTAAGTGAGAAAGTAAAAAAAGTTATTGAGATGTTTGTCCTTCAAATTATGTTTTGAAGATAACTCTTCTAGTTCTCTCTCAAGCTTAATCATTACATGTTTTTTTGGATGCTAGAGTACTATTTGTTCATAATGTAATAACCTTTTAGATTGAGCATGATTTTCATAATGAATTACCAACATAATAGAATAATTCTCCACTTTATTTCTATTGAGAGTGGTTACTTTTATAGGTTGAACAAGGAACTAGCCATTAGAAAGGAGATATTACTTCACATTATAGTTCTAAGCAATTATCACCCATTGGAAAAATTCCACACCCATTGTTGAGGCATCCATAATTGTTGATTTCATGCAAATGGGTGTTTGTCAGTCAATATTTAGCTTTAACAGTCATTGGTCCTATCGAAATTCTTTTTTGAAGTAGCTACTGAAGGTTGATGACTAGAGGTTCTTCATTTTCTTTTCTTTATTTATGCATTTTTCTTTTCCTACAATTGTCATTAGATATAAGCAATGGTCATTGATTTTATCCTCAATGCCCATTAAAGTATGCTCAATGTCTAATATTGATTTCTAAAAAAAGTGATCTTTATGCTTTATTTTTCAAAGTCTATAGAAGTGATTAAATGACTATTAGAGTTCTCATAATGCTTATTGGAAGCATCTTAACGCCTGTTGATTATTTGAGTATACCTCATTGGGAGATCCAAAAGTTATAGCACAAATTAGGGCACTTTTTCAACATTTATTGTGAAAGTACAACACCAATTACGAGGTCTAAAGAATCTCAAGCTTAGAGCACTTGTCCAACACCCGTTGCTAGTTTTATAAATCATAACTCATATTAGAGCACTTGTCCAATGCCTGTTGTGAAAGAATTAATGCTCGTTGGACACTTTAGCTAAGTTGGCTTTGATTTCACTTTTTAATATTTATAGTTTTTCAATCTTTAACTCAAATGTGCTTATAGCAAATTCATCTCCAATCATTACAGTTTAAAAGTTCATGTACTTATAAGATTACAAATAATCTTAGGTAAAGGTTAATCCTAAGTCTTGTTTATGATATTAAAATAAGAGCTTAGAACATAGATGGTTTGACACTTCCTTTGCTCCAAAATGGCTTCAACGACATAGTTGCTTACATCACACATAAACTTAAATAGTAAAGACCAATCCGGTTTTGTCATGATTGGTGCAGAAATGAGTTTCCCTTTTAACCTATGAAAAGTATTTAAACATTCATCAGTAAAGGTAAAAGGAACATCCTTAGCTAAAAGATCGAAAAAGGGTTTATAAATTTTAAAAAAAATTAATAAAATGCTAATAAAACCCTGCATGGCCTAGAAAGCTCCTTATCCCCTTTAAGAATGTTGGACGAGGCAATTTTTTTTATTACCTTCATCTTTGCCCGATTCACTTCAATGCCCTCGGATGAAATTTTATGCCTAAGTATAATGCCATCTTGTAACATGAAATGGTACTTTTCCTAATTAAGCACGAGATTGGTTTCTTCACATCTTTTAAGACCCTATCAAGATTAGCCAAACAAGCATTAAAGGTATCACCAAAAATAGAGAAATCATCCAAGAATATTTCTACCATTCTTTCCAACATTTTGGAAAATATGGTTGTCATACATCTTTAGAAGGTGGTCAACGCATTGCATAGCCTAAAAAGCATATGCCCATAAATAATGTATCATATGGGCACATGAATGTCATCTTTTATTAATCTTTTAGTGCTATTTAAATTTAGTAATAGCCCAAGTACCCATCTAAGAAGCAATAGTACATCTAATCTGCAAATATCTCTAACGTTTAATCAATGGTAAGGGAAAGTGATCCTTACAAGTTATTGCATTTAGATTCCTATAATCAATATACATTTTCCACCCTGTTAAAATCCTATTAGGGATAAGCTCATTATTATCATTGATCAAAACTGTCATCCCTCCCTTCTTAGGAACTACTTGGATCATACCAACCCATAGGCTATCCAAAATGGTGTAAATGATCCTCGCATCTAACAATTTTACCACTTCCTTCCTAACCACCTCCTTTATAATAAGGTTAAGCTACCTTTTATGTTTTATAGTGGGTTTGTGATTGTTCTCTATTAAAATTTTATACATATAAAGTGTAGGACTAATCCCTTTAATGTTTGATATGGTCCATCATAAGTCTATAATCCTATTCCATAACATCCCCAATAGTTTTTCCTCCTGTGTTTGGGTAAGCTCATTAAAATGATAACTAGAAGGGTCTCATCACTCCCTAAAAATGCATACTTAAGGTGAAGGAGCAAAGGCTTAAGCTCTAGTTTAGGAGGTTTAAGAGTGGAAGGTGGGGTTACTCAAGATATTTTTCATAGTCTAAAGGCTCAATAAGAGAAGAAGAAGAAGGAGCATTACCAATTCTAGAGTTGGGATCTTACCTTTATGGCATCTTCCTCTTTTTCTTCCTTTACACTTACCATGCCTATCATTTCAATTTTCGGGGTTCCTTCCTTTTCTTGATAGACTTTTTTAGTGCACTCTTAAATGACATCAATCCTCGAACATTATTCATCCTCCATAGGCTTTTTTATATCCTTATTCATGTTGAAAACCACTTCCTCATCTCCCACTCTCAATGAGAGTGTGTCTTCCCTACCATCAACCAAATCAACCCTTATTGCTAAGAACGATCACCCCATAAGCAATGGGATTTCCTTATCCACCTCTATGTCTATAACTACAAAATCCACCAAGATGATGAACTTGTCTGCTTTGATGAGTACATCCTCAACTATCTCCTTAGGATAGATGATTGAATGGTCTACTAGTTGGAGGAAAATCTTGGTGCACTTCATCTCGCTAATACCTAGTTTTCCAAAAATAAACAAAGGCATTAGATTGATGCTAGATCCTATATCATAAAGAGCTTTTTCAAAGGAAACATGACCAATATCACAATGTATATTGAAATTCCTTGGATCTCCTCTTTTTATAGGGCAACTTGTTGAGTAGGATCGCACTACAATCCTTAGCAAGGTGACTCTCTCCCATTCCTCTAATTTGATTTTCTTTAAAAGGATGTGTTTCATGAACTTTGCATATTTAGGCATTTAGGTAAGTACTTCCACAAATGGTATGTTGATTTAGATCTTTGTGAGCATATCCAAAAATTTTATAAATTATTTATCCAATGAATTTTGCTTAAGTCTTGAAAGGAAACGAATGGGAGGTACTTAAGGTTTGACTTTTTCATAGTCTTGTCCTCTTAGATTGGTTCTTCTTTTTTGTCTCCTTTGCCCTTTTTTATGTCTCTTCCTTCACCTTTTATTGAAGTTCCCTCCCACTCCTTAAAGTGATGGCTTTCACTTGGTCCTTTGGGTTGGTTTTAACATTGCCAGGTAAGGCACCTTAGGATCTAGAACTAAAGGCATTGGTTGTTTATCCCACTTGGATCTTAAGGTTATGGATGGAAGATGAGTGATTTTTGTTGGCTTGGTTCATTTTGGCCTCAATTCTCCCCATGTACTTTTCATGTTATTCCAGCCTAGTATTGTTAGAGGTTATGAATTTCTCAAAGAGGTTTTCTAGGTTTGATTTCTTTTCTTGAGGTTGGTAGTTTGGTGGTGGGGGTTGAAAACTAGGTGGTGCCCTTTTAGCTTTGGGGTTTAGGGTATTATTATTGGACTAAAAGAGGTGATTTCACCAACTTGAATTATAGGTATTGGAATAAGGATTATTAGATTGATGGTTGAAGTTTCCCACATAATTTACTTATTCTTGGGCAAACATATTCCCCGTGTGGCAGTAAATACTCTTATACCTATTTTCCTCACATAAATCACAATACAACCTATAAGAAAGGAGAAGACACAACACTACAATTAAAAGCACTTAATTGTTTAGACAAGGTGGTTTCTTGAGCTTGTAAGGTTTTGAAGGCATCCATGTTGTAGATCTCTACTACTTTCTTTAGAAAAATCCTCTCATGGGCTTAGTAGTTGGTCGAGCGATAGCTGGTTGCAATCTTTCAAGAAGAGATATTGCAAAGTCATTTAAAGGTCGATCTCCTAGATTTTCCATCTTTTGATTTTGTTGTTGTTCTTACCTTTTTTAGTTTATGGTGTGTTTGAATTCTAGATCGAGTCTCCATTCTCTTGATTTTGGGTTCTAGCCATGCACCAAAAAAAAAGACAAGAAATATGGGAAAAATAATAAAATAAAATTTTAGAGTAATACAAAAATAATAACTTAGCATTAAAGCCATCAATTCTCAACAATGACATAAAAAAACATGATGGCAAATGTGTGCTATATAAAAAAATCCCTAATCTGTAAGTGCACAAGTCATAAGTTATAAAGTATAGTCTACGAGTATAGATATCATTCCCATGAGAATCATGTTTAAGTACTAAATATCTTGTATCTTATATTATCTAGAAAATTAATAAAGAATAATGGATAAAGTTGTTATTAATAAAATTAAACTAAACACTAATAGTAATGAGTGATAACAAATCCTTTGTTGATTGAGTGTTATATATGGATATGCATGTTAAACCCTATACCATGTTGCATGACCCCACTCCCTTGGATTGAATATGCATGATTTATGGTGTATGGATATGCATGTTTACCCTATGCCATGCCACATGACCCCATCCCCCTTTGAAATGGATATATGGATGTTGATATGCATGTTATACCCTATACCATGATGCATGGCCCATTTCCCCTTAAGAGTGATGGTTTGATTTGTTGATAGTGTTAAAGGCATGTTTAAGGTCGTTAATTGGACTAATTAATAACTTGGTTAAAATGGAAAAAGTGAACCAAAGATGTCCAAAGGCGAAATCCCAGTATCTAGGCAGTTTAGGGGTGTCAAACATTTTCCCCAAGTTGTACTCAGTTTTTGAACCCAATCTTTCATGGAGTTAAGATGAAATTGGCCTTCTATTTGAATTAGCTTAGGTTCATATTTCACCTTGCACAAATTTTTATCTTAACCAAAGTCGAATGGCAATTCCATGATTCCTAGGGATGATACTAATGTATTATCCCTCATTAGTCCCCTTATGACCACCATTTTTTGAAAATGGGCTTCAAACTTGCATGAGCCCTAAAGGATCTCTCATTGATCCAAGCACATGTTATATTTTAGGGTTTCCACCCATGCAAAACCCTCATCCTGTTGACCTCTCCATTGGTCGATAAAAGGATGGAGTCACAAGCAAGATTCCACTTGTTCAAGCAAAAAATCCCAAGGTACTCACACTTGTTAACCTTTTCCACTTTTCCTTTGATTTGTTTATTTCTTATGTAATCTATCATGAATGTTAGGCTGAAATTTGCACATGGAATACAGATATGTGAAATGTACAAAGTAATTAATTTTTGTGCTTATGACACAGGAATGGAGTATGGGGGATTTTAAATGCATATGTGAGGAAGTAATTTGTGAGCCACACTACTGAGGTAACTAGGATTCTTTCTCTATTGAATTCAAATGCTTGCCTTTGATTATGCTACTCATTAATGGATAATTTTTTTTATATTTCTTTAACTAAAGTAAAGATAGTTGATCAATTGATTAATAAGGTCTATTTTAATCAATGATCATGCCTGTTTCCCACTGATGATTCTTATTAGTGTTGCTTCATTATCACTTGATGTCATAATAAATTATTTAAGAATGAAATGAGTGTTACTTTTATCATTTTTTGCAAGTGAGAGTTCAAACTCAATATTAGTTAGTTGGCAACTTGATATGTTCTTTGTATTGATTATAATTTTAATCTTAGTAAGAAGTCTTTCTTCTTAAAACTTCTTTATTTTTTTTCCTTGGTCAATCAGACATCAAGTAGTAGGATTTTTTGTGAAATAATAGGTATGTTTATCTTTGATCTTTGAATTTAATAATTTTGAAAGGACATAATTAAATTGGAATTACCTAAGCTTAGATGGATCAATAATGGAAAGCAATTTTCTTGTTGGTATGATTTATTACTATCAATATATATAACTTTTTTACTTGCCCACCCACAACATGAACGTGATAGCTAAAATGGGATGTTTGATTATCACTGGCCACATAGGTGATGCTTGTGTTTTAATTATTGTTTTTTGCTTAGCTTATGGAATTAGGATATTCTTAATTCAACTAATATCATTTATGCTTTTAGATATTAATAGATATTTATAGGTTGTAATTTGGATTGAATTCCTAACTTGATAGCCACCAAAAGAAATATATATATATATATATATATATATATATATATATATATATATATATATTACTCAAATTCAGATGTAGGTTCCTATTTCAACAATGCAAGTCTACTTAATCAAACTAGTAGAAAAATACTTAATCAAACCAGTAAACAATGACAAATGAGACAACTACAAACAAACCTAGGTTGATTTTGTTAGAATATAATGACACAGTAATATGGTAATTGTGATTAATATGGGCTTAGGCCCTTGTCTAGCCACATAAATGGGCTTTTTTAAGTGCATAATTGCTCAAAGGAGTAAATTGTTTAATTAACAAGGTTTGCATTTTTCTCAACCCAAAAGTGACTTTTGCTCTACTTTAGGCTATATGCAGTGGTGTAATTGCAAACTTTGTTTCCATGTAACTCAAAAATGACTTGTTATGTTTCTTTTTTTCTTTTTTTGGAATGATGATATTGCATGCATGTTGCCACTTTTTCCTTCACATTTTTTGTTGTAAGGACACCTCTAATTCCTCCTATTGTTATTGTTCTTCTTGGCACCTTTTTCCAATTCTTTTTTAAATTTGTTGTTTTATTCTTTTCTTTTTATTATTTTATTTTTTAAATCTTGTGTGTGAGATAGAACCCATTTGAGAAACTAAAGTTAGGGTGGTATAAGGAGGTTGAGGGAAATATAATTTCTTGGTTGTAATGAAACTATATTGAATTCTTTTGTATTATGGTGTATTATTTATAATGAAATTATGCTGATTTCTTTTGTATTATGGTGTATTATGATTGAGAGTTTATATAAAGTGTATTATAATCATATTTAGTTAATTTACTAATTTATATAAAAGTATGTGATAAAATACTATTTTATACCTAAATAGTATTTTATCTTATTAAATAAATTTACTTGAATAGTAATTATAAAATAAATTAAGAAATATCTTTTAATTTTCTTTAAAAATTGCACTTATTGATTTCCTTTTAAGTAGATTATAGGGGATTTCTTATACAAGGTGTAGATCAAGAAATAATAGGAAAGATTTTGCGTTACTTGATCCAATCAAGCCTGAAAAAATGTAAAGGTCTTGATTAAGATATGAGAGGCACATATCTTTCTGAGTTAAATTGACAAATTATCCATAAGTCTAGAAATAACTAGTAGCTTGCTTTCATTGTTATTATGGCTAATTCACTTTTGAAATAAAAATGTTTTTTAGTACATGAAATATTTATTTGTATTTCTATAATGACGAGTTTAGGATTTTGCTACGAGCAAAATGCTTTCGGGTCCATGAAATATTGATCAAATAATTACTAGTGCCTATCATTTGGTGCAGTTGTCAAAGTTCTGCTACTATGCTATTTTTTTAGCTGTTGTACTATTTGCTACTGCTATTTTGTACTAAAAGTGTTGGTAATTTTTATTGTTTTGATGCTACCTTTTTTAGCAACTATTCTATTTTGTGTTTATTCACGTATTATAAAATTTGTTTTATAATAATTTGCTTTATACAGTGTGTTTACAAGACTCTTGAGACAAATTCTAATAAAAATTATGTTTTAATTTGATTAAATTTGGATTCATAAAGAATTGGATGTTGTATAATCATGTAAAAAAGAATAATTTACATAATAGTTCTTTAGGTCATTTTATGACTAAACAAATCTAGATGTTAAAGTAAGGATGGGTAACCAACCTACTTTCAAAAGGTAATCTTTATAGTAAAATTGAAGTTATTTAGATTTAAAAATAAGCCTATGATCTTATTCAACTTTGAATCTAATCTAGCTTCTATTTATTTTATTTTTAATAAAAAATTATAGTCTTTTGGCTTCATGTCCTCACAAGATGACATATTTATAAATGGATTACTGAAATAAAAGAGACGCTAAAACTAAGCCTTTAAATATATGGTGATTTGAATTCTTTAGATTTCTAATGATAATTCATATTGCTGATCAGAATGCTATTACATTTCAGAATTCTGAAAATGTTAGTTAAAATTTCTAGTTTTAGTTAGAAAACATGTCCATTCTAATGTTGATGTTGCACTATAATGTAGTTTATACGATAGTTAGTCATAAAACTCATTTTGTAACTCTCTTACTGGATAGTGAGAAGTGACTAAATTATTCTATTGGATAGTTTGAAAGTGCAATCTCTATGTTGTTAAGATGATGTTCACAGTTATGAACCATAAATATGTAGAAATTCTATAATATCTCTTTGATTTTCTCTGAGTGCATATTGGAAATTGTGTGGATTCATGTGATTACCTTACATGAGTGTAAGTCGCATGATTTTCCACATTTTTCATTTAGTGCACTTAGAGAACTATAGGGAAGATGTTGCTTAAATTTCTATAAATCTATAAATCAACAGTGTTCATTCATGGTTGCATAGACTTTGCATTTCTAAATGAGATAGTTTCAAACCTATATAAAAGGAGTAATAAGGAGTGAAGGAAATAAGATTAATGTATCAAATCCACTATGTTCAAAATCACATAACAAAAATATAATGTTGTCCCTAACATCAACAAATTGAAAATGAGATCGGATCATCAGTGAATGTATCAAAGGTTCACATATGGTCATCTAACCAAGAATTGGTTAATGGTCTAAAAAAATTTATTGACATTGCTAGCAGTCAATCAGAATGGATGAATGGGAATAAAATCGAGTGTTTATGTAATACCCGTAAGTGCTAGAATTATGTATATCATGATTTAGACATAATTAAATTCCATGTGACTAAACATGGATTTGTTTTGGATTATTATGTTTAGGAATGTCATAGAGAAACATAAAGGGATGTTACCATTTGTCAAAATACCATTAGCCAAGAAATGGATAATGTGGACGCTTCAATTGCATACCACGCTATTGTGTTCGATGTTGCTAGTCTTGACTTTACTCTATTTCAATAGTTAGAAGAACCTCTAAACTCGAAAGATTATAAATTTTTATGATATGCTTAGTTCTATTGATAAGGAGATGTGGCCCAGATGTAAAGCTCATATGTTATTGTCGCATGTTGCTTGAGTTATGAGCATAAAATCTGAAAACCATATGACTAATAAAAATTTTTTATCAAATGGTATCATACATGAAGGAGATTATACCATATGGTAATATGGCAACTGAGAACCTCTACATAGTGGAAAAGATTGATTATTGTAACAATTATTATATGATATATTAGGGTGAAGCTAAACAGTTGCAAGTTCTGTGTACATCTTCATTATTAGAGGGCACACAGAGGAAACAGTAAGAGATGAAAAACCAATATTTTATATACAAGAATGTATTACTCTCTACTTATTGATAGATTAAAAAGATTGTATGCATCTAATGCCACAGTTGAGGAAATGTGGTGGCACGTAGAGCATGAGGCTGAAGATGGTGTTATGATTCATTACTTAAACTCTCCAGCTTAGAAGCATTCTAATTATGCATATCTAGATTTTGTCGCTAAAATTTAGAATGTTCAACTAGGAGCTTGTATTGATGGGTTTCAACTTTTGGGCAATCAGGCCAATAATATTCATCATGGCTAGTCATCGTAACTTCATATGACATGTCATGGTTATGTATAAAGTATCAATATGTTCTTAACTATATTAGTTCTTAGGCCAAGAAAACCAAAAGAGAAGTTGGATGTATTCTTGTTACCCTTTATTGTATAATTAAAACAATAGTAGGAGGTCAGGGTCTAGGCATATAACATTTTCAAGAGCAAAACTTTATGATGAGAGTTATTGTTATGTGGACAATCAATGACTTCCCTGCATATTCAATGTTGTATGGTTGAAGTACTATAGGTCAATTAGCTTGTCCATATTGCATGGAGGATTCAAATGCATTTACTCTTTATATCAGTGGAAAATAGTTATGGTTTGACAATCACCATAAGTTCTTACCACCAGACCGTCCCTACTAAAAGAACATAACATCATTGATAAAAAATAAAACAATGGTTAAGATTGCACCGCCAGTCAAGAGTAGCACTAAAATATTGAGAGAGATTAAAATTTTGGGGATAAAGAAAATTATAGAACTAGATGCGGAAGAGACTAATCAAGCAAAATACGAACATTATCGCAGGAAGAAAAGAAGAATATTTTGGGATTTGCTTTATTGAAGTTCAACTTGATTCGACATAATTTAAATGCCATGCACATTGAAAATAACATATTTTAAAATATCTTAAACATAATAATGGAAGTAAAAGGAAAAACAAAGGACACTTCCAAATCTAAGGAAGAGTTTAATGAATATTATTGCCACTCTAAGTTAGTATGAAATGTTACAATAGGAAAATACCTTAAAGCTTGTTACACTTTGGATAAGTAGGGGAAACAAGTGTTGTATGAATGGGTCAAAAGCCTCTAACTCCCCAATGGATATGCTTTGAAATGGCAAGATGCATAGATATGAAGATGCATAAGTTGTATGGAACGAAAAGCCACAACTGTCATATGTTTATGTAGAGGTTAATACTTGTAGCATTTAGTGAACTACTCCCACCACATGTCTTGAAGGCACTTACAAAGTTAAGCCTTTTCTTCAAGGACCTCACAACTATTATCATAAGAAATAAAGACATGGTCTAACTCGAGAAACAAATTCATATCAATTTGTGTAATCTTGAACAAATATTCCCCTCGAGTTTCTTTAACTCTATGGAGCATCTTTTTATACACTTAGCTAATAAAGTAAAGATAATCAATCATGTACAATACAGGTGGATGTATCTTTTTAAGAGGTAAAAAGTGAATATATTTCAAAGTGTTTTCCAATTTATGAAATTCTTTGATGTTGTAAACATTAAAATATATTGCAGGTACCTTCAAAAACTATAAAACAATATGGATAATAAAGCTAAGGTGGAAGGATCAATATGCAATGCTCATTTTGCTAAAGAAGTAACAACATTTTGTTCTTACTACTTCAAGGACCATGAGAGTATGAGGAGTACATAAAGCCATGTAATTATGATAGTCGTATTGAAAATGAGGAAGATGAAGATCATGAAGGGAACCTATCAATATTCAAATATCCCATTCAACCATTTAGAAAAGCTAAATCAAGATTTATGAATGAGAAAGAATATAAAGTTACTCTAGCTACATTTTGTTAAATTGCTCAAAAGTAGAACCATTTACTAGGTTAGTGCTTCATAAATATGTTTACTCATATGGTACATCTTATTAAGGTAATTCCAAATCTCTAATATTTCAATTAGTTTTCATTTCCTTTTTTAAAAAAAGGATTTACATTGACTCTCTAAAGTAAACTCAACCTAATATCACTAAGAATAAAGTTGACAACAAACTGGAAAATGATTTTCCAGATTAGTTTGAAACATATGTGAATATTATAACAAATGTTTCTTTTCTATATTTTTGTTTCTAAACAATATTTCAACTTTTTTATAGGCACACAATGCTTCAAATAATATTTTAAACAAGTTCATAACGGATCTTACAAAAGGCCCTTTACAAATTGTTATGTCATATCATGGCTACTATATAAATGGTTATAGATTTCATACTTTATAGCATGGTTATATGAGAGCTATTATGAATAATGGGGTATGCATTAGAGGCTCAAATTTAAGTAGTAATGAGAGTGATTACTATGGACACTTGATATAAGTTATGGAGTTGGAATGCCCTATCTTACCAATCAAATATACTATATTATTCAAGTGCAATTGGTTTGACCCTACACAGAACTTGGGAATAAAGGTCCATAAGGAGTATAAGCATATAGAGGTGAATAACAAAATGAGGTTTAGAAGATATGAACCATTTATTCTAACTATGTAATCAAATCAGGAGTACTTTTGCAGCTACCCTAGCATAAGGTGTGATCATAGCAATTAGTGGGTTGTATTCAAAATAAAAGCTAAGGCCACTGTGAATGTTTTAGAAAGGACTGAATCAAAGAATAGTTACCATTTTCAAGAGGATGAGGTTGAAACCCACCATCATAATCAAATTCAATTGGATGAAGAACCACTTTGATTTAAATGATCAAAATGACATGTTCATATACCTTGCATATGACAATGTTGAAGAACAAGATGAGCCATTACTTGAATTTGAAGAAGATTACTTTGATTTAGCTGAACAAGATAAAGAGTTACATGATAAAATTAACAAGATCGATAGAGATTAAAGTTATTTTTTATCAATATATATTTTAAAGTTATGTTATTTTTTGCTAAGTCGATATTGTCCAACTTTTTTAAATGAACAAGCGTGAGGATTTATATGTGTGGCTACATATTATTTGGACTAAAATTTGTTGGCATATCTACCTTACACTTCTCTTTTTTATTTTTTATTTTTTAAAAGTGTGTAAACAAGTATATATTTATATGACACTAATTTTTCATTTACATATTTTCTTTAAAATACTATGTGTCTTCATTGTTATGTATTTTATTTTATATTGTTATGCATGTATTTTTTATCATAGTACTATGGCTAATGGTCATACTAGTAGAGGAGATAGACATGGAGGACATTCAAATGGCCTTAATAAAGAAGATGGATGTAGAGGACGTTCAACTGGCTATGGTATAAGAGATGGAGAAGTAAGACTATTAGGTTTGTCATCATCAACACCACTATTAGCATTTTCCCCTACTTTAGCTATATCATCACCTACCACACCTACAAAGGAGTCACCACAATCACCTGCGACTTCAGCTTCTAGATCATCAATTACCTACTACTTCAACTTATTATGGATCAAGTCTCGAGGATCATATAGTGACTTCATCATCAGCTACAAATGCTTCTTTTATCAGTGTTCAACCATTACTCAAGATACACTATGGCTGGTTATTTTTAGATGCTACTAATATACATATAGCTTTTTATGCAGTTGTTGTTCATGACTATATATATATATATATATATATATATATGATTTTTCTATTAGTTTTACTCCCTTCCACAAGGCCTTAGCGTAGATTACAAGTGCATGAAGCAAAAATTTGACAAAGAGGGATATACTTGGTCAACAATGACAAAGGACACCAAGGAATACTATTAGAATCAATTTAAGGTAATATTGATTATGCTTCAATAATGAATAGGACAACTAAAGATTCTTTGTTGTTGTTTATTAAAGATTTGATAGTGCACAAACCTGAACTAGTAGACTTACATATCATATTATATGTGCCTTGTCATAGACTTATATTGGAATAGAAAGGCAATTATTTCCACTAACTTATGAATTTCAAGGTGCAAATGTAACATCCCTATCCACATTCATTGGCATTATCACATGAACATATTCATTGCATAAATGATATTAAATCCTACATAAACATATGCATTTGATAAATGATCATTTAGACACGTGAATTGGATAAACACGATGATGACACATGCACCATTGCATTTAGGACACTTGAACATATATGTAATGTTTGTATAGTTGCATGCTAAATTATTTTATGTTTTGTTCATGTTATAGCATCATAAATAATGGTGTTATAGAGCTTATTTAAAAGTATAAGAAGCATCTAGGAATTAGGAGATGGATAGAGGTGCTTAAGGAGTGAAGAACAGGGACTAAATGAGGAAAGTGAACTTCCAACTAATAAGAATAAAACACCATGATTTTGTCTTGTTACAATATGACTACAAGTGGATTTTTAACCTTTTAGGATCAAAATACAGAGCTTAAATGTGAGGTGCAGTAGAAGAAAGAGAGAGCTAAGGAAGAAAGAAAGGGAAGAAGAAGAAGGAGAGGGAGAAGAGTGAGCTGCCTAAGGAGGAAGCCTAAGGTTTTATAGTTCTGGGACAATAGGTAAGTTAATTTATCTTCTTCTCAAATGAATTAACCCCTCATGACATTTTAATCATGCATGATTAGTGAGAATTATGGAGTATTTGAGGTAGAACTCTTGGATGGAAGTTGGAATTCAAAAGAACAAGAGCTGATTGTGTTGATTTTGTTGTTAGAGAAGAATTTTGTACCCACGATTTCATAACCCTAGAAGAGGAAATAGAGAAAGTGAAAAATATAAAAGTTGTATATTTATGTCTCATCTAAATTTAAATGAAATATTTTTGCTTGATTTAGTTTGTGTAAGGAGTTATGACTCCTTCATTAGGACTAGTTCATAGCTAACTGAAATCACCTCAGTCTTTCTATTTTCTTATATTTTGATGGCCTTATGTTCTAATTTTGGCAAAGTTTAAAACATGAAATTTATAGGGTTATATCCCCTCTAAACATCTATAAAGCAGTTTGGATTGATTTATTGTGTGGATAGATATATGGCTCATTGATTGTGATCTACCCTGTACCCGGATAAAACCTCATCTATCTTTTAATTCTGTTTTCTAAGAATTTAATAGCCATAGATTAGGAATTTAGTGATGTGTTAAACTTGAAAGTTGTATATTTATATATTATATACATGACTGTAAAATATTGTCACCAAAATTTGTATGGTTGTTGAGATATTGCCCTTTCATTATGATTGATTATCACCATGTTGAAAATCTACTCACCTCTAGATTGGTCATTTATTTTGGTGATTTTATAAACTGAATTAGACAATGAGTAAAACATGAACAATGTTCTTTTATGTGTTTTGTAACTTCTAGTAAATCATTTTTGCAATTGGATTTCTACAATTTGAGATATACCCAAGAATGTAAGACCTACTCAGACTGAGATAACATTGAAACAGAGCAAAATTCAAAAATTCACCCCATTTTCTGTGTGTCTTATATTCACCCAAAATTTGAATATGTTGTATCATTATGTGTCTAGTTTAGAATCAAGTCATTTGGATAAGTATATCTAAAATTATTTCTATGAGAGTGTAGTAAGCTCAAGCTGCCATATAAGGAAATGCATGCATAAACACTAGGTCCACTTGCATGGATCATGCCATAGGTGCATACCAAGCATTCATAATCATTTTGGCATACTTATAACCATGTATGTATCAAATGTTAGGATCTCAACACTTTGAGGAAGCCCTAGAGAGAGAACCAAACCTATCATAAAGGTTGGTTACATCAAAAGGTGAGTAAAA
>CATIWR010166933.1:0-10045 GCA_949677035.1 Omphalea diandra | reverse complement strand
TTGTACTTACTTTAAGAAGTACAACTGATTGGTTGGTGAATTATTTAAAGGAACACTACATGAGAAATTTTGTAATAGTTTCATATGTACTTATGGAATTTATTTCTCAACATTATGTTATGAAGTATTATATAACTAGTTATTGAAATACATTGGCTGTAAATATTTTTTATCGTGAATATTATAAATGAAGTTTCCAATAAAATTGACTAATATTAATATCATGAATGAATGACATATCATGCATCATAAAGGGTGTGTGTTGTGAGAAGCATGTGAATGGGAGCATAAATCATTATTGAGACAAAATGTGAAGCAAGATTATTGGATCATAGATACCCTAAAACCTCTCTTTACCTACCCCAGATATGATTAATGTACTAAGAGAAACATGGAGAACAATCCTAGCCATGAAAGGGGGCTACGATACATGCTTAAGCAAGAAGGTGAGTTCCATATCAAAATGATAAGGAAAACTGAAATAGGAAGCATAAAAAAGTCATAAATTTTGATTCTTGGTGCTTGAACCCTCCCCAAACATAGCATCTTTACAATTTATGCCACAAAGATGGTGAGGGGATCAAGTTGGCCATATGGAAGGGCAATCAAATTCCCTTCAAGATTGTGAGAGAAAAGCTAGCAAAATAATCAAATAAAACACTATTAGTAGCATAAAATCAAATGGATTCATGGGGTCATTATGTTTGAAGCCTTTCTCCATTACCTTCCTCTAAACTCATGCTTAAAGTGATAAGAAAGTAAAACAAAACTAGCATAAAGTGTGTCAATCACCCATTAAACATTATTTATTTATGAAATATGGCCAAGACATAGTGGATAAATGTCTTTAGTTGCTACAACCTACCTCATTCATCCATTCTTGGGCTCAAGAAATGAAAAACAAGGTTAAAAACATGAAAAAAAAAACATTGAAGAATGCGTTTTGCAAATAGTGCATATGAACAATGCATGTGGCTTTTTAAGAACACTAGGCTTGCTTTAGGTAGAATTTGAAAAAAAAAAAAAAAAAAAAAGAAAAGAAGGCAAGAAAAAAAAAGGAGAGGGAATGGTGGATTGTATGGCTTGGAGTTAGCGTTTGGCTCTTAGAGGCACTAAAAGTGATCGAATCTCCTTCAAAATTCAAAGGTTTCAATGTAAAAAGGAAGCAAAGCTTGGTTTTTTACCTTGAATCTCCTAGTCTAGTGTATGGGTTCTTGGGTTTCTATAGATGAAATCTCTCTAGGGTTTGAGTTTTTAAGTTAGCAGCACTTCCTTAGGGTTTTCCTAGTCATCCTTCACACTCCAAATGGCAGGATGTTTATAAAGAGAAAAGGTTGAATCTATGCATAGTGGAATGAATTGCACTTATATTCTCCTTTGTCTATAGGGATAGGGTTAATGAATGTTCTTGAATTTAGGATTTAGAAGTAGACTGTATAGACATGAATTATTTGTATAAAGCATTGCTTGTTTGTATAACCATTTAGACTTTGTTAGTTGTTGTTCTAGAAATTTCTTGCAATTTGTGCATTGAGGGGTTGTTTGTATGGACCTTATGTTGTTTGTATAGACTTTTCAAGTTGGTTGTACAGACCATTCTCATAATTTCAATTTAAGCTCTCTTAGTTTAGGTGCTTGAGGGGTAGGTTTGATTCAAAGTCTATCTAAGATTTTTCCTTTTCTTGGACATTATTTTCTTTAACTTTTTAGGGGTGAATTCAATAAAATTTCTCATCATTAGAATTGTATCCTAGTAATCAAGAATGTAATGCACACAACTTGCCATCTGAAACAGATTAAAGTAATGCTAATGTATTTTTTGAATTCTTAAAAATATTTATGTTGTTATATATAAGCTTTTTAGTTGTAATGAGAAATCATAAAAAAGCTAATTTGACAAGGTATCTAGCTCTTTATATCCACTTCAAGCATGTACTTGCCTAAGGTCATTGAGATCTTGAAGGAGCTAATCATTTGCCAAAAAAGCAGTGACTTTCAATAGTTGCAACTTGAAATCATATAAGAGCCAAACTTGATAAATATTAGGACCCTAAATAAGATGAATTTAATGTTATTCTTAGCTATTGTAATAGATCCTAGTTACTAGCTTGTTTGTTATAGGGAGGAAGAAGCCGTGAATTTAGAGGCAAGGGTTAATGTTGTAAAAGATTTAATGGTAAAGTACTAGGTTAAAAGTGATCAATCTATAAATAGTAAAAGAAAGTTAATGATGTGAACCCTACAAATAATGTTACAAGACCTAACATAAGTATTATGGTATTAAGTTCAAATTCCTAAGACATGCTAAAATAAGTTTCAGGTTAAAGGTTTTAATCCAATATCCATAAAGAGATAAGAACCAAAGACATAAGCAAAAGGTAGATGCCATACTCAAGAAAAAGGTGAGAAAGTAAGTGATAAGTCAATTAAAATACCATTAGCTGCTAACTTGATAAGTTCCTAAAATTTCTAAAAGAACCAATAAAGGATTCCTTATAATTAAAGAGAAAACTTAAAGTTATTATTATGCTTGATGATTTCACCAAAGAGGTTGTACACCTTAATTTTAGTAGTTCTAATACATTAAGTCTTATTTAGAATAGGAAAATAAGTTCTAATAAAATTCCTAAACAAAATTAAAAAAGAAAAGGAAAACTAGTTCCATATGGAATAAGAAGACTAACTAAGACAAACTTTCAAAGCAAAGAAGAAAATTAATAACAATCCTATTAAAGAATAAAAATAAGTTCTCCTCATCTAAAATGTGGCAAAGTTGGCTAACATAAAGGAACTAAGCCCAATTAGCACAAGCTTTAATAAATGATGTAATTCAGCGTTATCTTAATAAATAAGAGGATTTCTTTCTCCTTACAAGCTCTTGGCCCAATTTTCACTCTTTGGCCAGCCCATTAGTTTGGATAATATGCATGTTTTTCAAATTATTACCTAAGACCCAAGCCCAATTGTCTTTATTAGCATGCCTTGTTGTAATAGAAGTTGATGCCATATGAACTAGCATATTAAGTGCATCTCTCTTCCTCTTAGCTTTAGCTCTTCTAATAAAAACCTCCATTAATGTGCAAAAGGTCTCTTGAAACTTTATTGACATCTTTACAATTATTCTTGTCCCAACTTCTAGAGATGGTAGTCAAAATAAGAAAGATGAATTAGGTGATTACTTTGTAAAAGTTTAGAGTTCCCATAATGTAGCAAAAAAGTCAAAGTTTGATAGATATCTAGATGAGTTTACAAAAACATAGACACCTAAATTCAATCTATCAACATGGTAAAAGGTAAATGTTGTCAGATTCCTTTTGTTATTCAAAGTAGCCAGAGATATTTTATCAATTCAGTGTAGCACAATTGCATTTGAATTAGCATTTAGTACTAGAGGTAGAATCCTAAACCAATTTAAGCATTTGTTAACTCTTACAATTGGGCGGATTCTAGTTTGTTGCCAAGATAGGCTCAGGGCATCTCCTAAAACTATCCACTTAAAGGAAACAATTCCATAATTCTAAAACATTTAATTAGGTTATTTGTACTACATTTGCTACTTCTTGTTATTTTTTATCATTGAACAAATTTGTTCTAATGAAAATGATTTATTTTAATATGCTTTTGTTGCATAGGTTACATAAGACACTAGAATTATACACAATGTAATGCCAAGAGCTAATATGGTTTGCTAGACTACTAAATCGCTTATATCCTAGTGCTATCTGATGCCTGTAACTATTAATGGTGACTATTGCTGTCTTAATTGCTTTTTTGTATTTTATCTTTTTGTATAAATTCTCCTGTATGGAGTCTCTATATTTCTAATTTAAGTTTCCTGGTGTTTTTGTTTGATACTACTAATGGTGACTGTTGTTGTCTTCATTGCTTTATTTTTTATTTTATCTTTTTGAATGAATTCCTCTTAAAGGAGTTTGAAAATATATAATTTAAGTTTCCTATTTGAGGTTGAAATAGAGTTAAGTATTTTATATTTTACACTTGTGATAGAGTTTGTATGAAAATATTTAAGTAATTATATTTGAGTAATTATTTGCATTTAAGATTGAGATGGATTATGAACATTAAATATTTGCATTTGAATATTATTATGGAGTTTGGACGAACATATTTAACTATTTCTATTTGAGTTTGAGATGGATTTAACAATTTCTATTTGAGTTTAAGATAGATTTAGTTGTATTAACATTTTTTAGGTAAAAATGATTTGAAATTCTTAAAAGTTATTAGAATCGAGTGATATTGTATTGTTCTAATATTTTTTTACTTGTCCAAAGTCTTGTATTTATTTTGTCCGAAATATAAGATAGTTCGCGGTCTTGTAATTCATGGGATAAGACTGATTCCATCATTTTTTTCAATCCTGACTATTTCGAGACAAAATGGAGATTTTCAAATTTTTAACTTTATTCGTCATATACATACCCATAAAAACTATTATATAATTTAACTTTTTTATTTAGATCCTAAAATTTTTGTTTGTGCCAATAGTGAAATGAGAAATAAATCATATGACGCCATTTATAATGTTGATATGACAAAGTAACATGACTTTATAAATTATAGTTTCATAAAAATTAAAATTTTATTTTTCAAAATGGTGACTTTTGATCTATAATTTTAAATCTTAAAATTAAAAAAATTAAAGTAATTATCAAAATAGGTATAAAACACAAATAATTTAAATATATAAAAATCTATCAAACAATTGAAAATCAATTTTAGTCTTTTAGGAGAAGTTTTAATCTTTTATTTTTTGATTGAGAATATCAATATCTTAACATAATATTATTAATTTTTCATGTGAATTTTATTTCATTGTCTTCTTTAAAGTAAAATTAACTTAATGATAATGATGAGGTATCATTACTTTTGAACTATTAGAAATAATTTGATTAATCATTTTAATTTTGTTTTATTCAAGAGTGTTCAACATTCCTTCTGTTGACCTTGAGCACACCGACGCTATGTTATCTTCTTCAGGGTCTATAGGTGCTTAAGGAAAGCCAGAGAATGAGACGTATCACCAAAGAGTTCTCTATTGTAAGTGTTTGTTACGTTCTATTCTCTTTGTCTTTTAGATTTCTTTATGCTTATATATATAACTCTAGTGTTTTCAAATATGTGGCTCAAGTTAGAATAATAAAGCTCACAAGGGAGTATAGATTATAATTAACCAAACTCTGCCTCACCTATGTCGAAGAAGTGAAAGCCGAGAAATTGAAGGTGTTGAGGTTGAATAAGGCCTTAGCTTTGAAGGAAATAAAGATTGAGTTAAATGTGGAACAATTAGTAAAGAAGGATAGTTAAGAGGATTGTTTGTTCTGCAATCTGAGGTCTGCATAGTTGTATAAAGGATGTTATTGTCGGCTAGAAAGGCAAGGGAGGCAGAAATGTCATCCCTACTCTCTTTGGTCCTAATGACCTCTGGGTAGACTACAAAGAGGGTCTTGGAGCAAGACCAACTAGGGTTAGATCTCTCTAAGCTAAAACGCATAGACTTGGGAAAATTTTATGAAGCCTATGTTGCAACATTAAAAGAGATAATAATGGAAAATGAGCTTTTGATACTCTATATCCCACTATTAAATTCCAACTGAATGAGAAAGCTCACATGATAAAGATGGCTATAGTTCTAGAACTCAAGGGGGCATCATCTTCTGAAGCCAAATTTTCTAGTGGGAAACTTGGTACATCTTTGTTTAGGATGGTAAAGCCTATTCCCCCATCCACTGTTATGAAAAAGGATGTTCAAGGTATGATGTTCTCCTACTTTCCACTGTCCCCAATTTAAAAATTCCCAAAGAAGTAGTGGAGTTTGAGGCTTCTCTTATTATAAAAGAAAAATCAAGTATAGACAACCCTCATTTGGAAGGCCCTGTAGAGACAACAATTGTAGTATATCCTCCTCCTTCTTAGAATAAAATTGTCTCTTATTGTATTCTATGTAACTTTTGTAATATTCTTTTTATGGCAATAAATATAATTTATTCTTGCCATTTTCTTTTTTCAGTTTTTCTAAGGCAAGGGACAACTGAACAAGTGAAATACTAAGTAAATTACAGATTCAAGACTCTAAACCTTGCCTTGTAATACTTTTAGAATTTCTTAAGGGCAATTTGTGAATTGAACGTTTTATAAACATTTGCATTTCAAAAGGGTATGAATAATGCACCTTATACTTGGTGAAAATTTTATGGCTTTAAAGGGAGAGTTGGACCCATGCCTTTGTATATGACCTTCATAGTTGTCTGAACTTGGCACTTAGTAAAATTTTATCGTTTTTTGGGTGAACCGAACCTATACACTTATTAAGATAAAAAGCAATATGGCTTTCAAAGGAGAGCCGAACCTATGTCTTTTGCTTATAACCTTCAAAGTTGATCGAACTCAATAGTTAGTATAGTTTTATGGTTTTTAGGTGAACCAAACCCATGTTCATGTCTTTATTAAAGTAAAGAATAATATGGCTTTTAAGGGAGTCGAACCCATTGTAAACAATATGTACTAAAATACTGCTTTTATTGATAATATTTATGAACATTGTCTACATTCTAGAATCTTGGGATCGATTGTACCCCTAAGTTGCTAACTAGTAGGCTCTATTTCCTGTCACCTCTTGGACTAGGTATGGTCCTTCCTAGTTACCTTAAAGTTTTCCTACCCTAGCATCTCTTTTACTTATTTTAGCTTTCCCTAGTAGAAGATCTCTTATTCGAAAAGAACTTTGGTGAACCCTTCTATTATGATAAAAATCAACCTTTGACTTATAGGCCATTGTTCAAATGGTTGCATGTTCTTTTCGCTCTTCAAGCAAATCAATGTACAACTTTGCTCCTTCGTTGTTAACTTTTGGTTCAAAGTTTTAAACTCTAGGACTGCTCATGTCGATCTCAACTAAGCTAGATTGAAAGAGGATTCTTCATGGGTTTTTTTTTTAGGGGGTTTTTCAGTACGACTAAAGAATGTGAGTTAGTTGTTTAACCCATTATCCCTTAGCTTCATCTAGCCACTTCTTCAGTTCGTTGAGAATGGTCTTGTTGTTACTTTTGTTTTCCTAATTGTGTAGGGATGAGCTACTTAGGTGAATCTAAGGTTGATGTAGAGATTCTTGCAAACTTGTCTGAAGCTATCATAATCAAACTGTTTGTCGTTATCCATGATCAATGTGTTTCGAATGCCAAACCTGTAAATAACCTCTTTTCAAAATGTTTATAGCATTTTTCATAAGATTGTACCAATTCTTATACATCTTTCTTAATGGTGGGCTAATAGAATCCTTAGAGTAGGGCTTTACATTCTATGGCCAATGATCTTTTGTGAGTGCCATAAATCCCTTTATGTATTTCTCTGAGAACATAGTTACCTTCATCCTTTGAAACACATTTGGTCTGAAGATGGGTGGCTGATGTTTGGTATAACGTTCCATTTTAGAATTATTTTGTTGATCTTTTTTATATCTTTATAACCTCCATTCAATCTTCTGAAAAGTTCTCCTTTGTTTAGATATTGGATGATTAGTTTCATCTATGTGTCTGGCTCAGTGACACTGAAAATCTCTTGCTCGACTATGATGGGTTTGAGTAATTTTTCCTGAAGGGGAAGATTTTAAAATGCCTCTTCCTGTTCAATAGTTACTTTGGCGATGTTATCTGCTTATTTGTTTACATATTTAGGGATCCTGGTAATATGCCACATCCCTCCCTATTGGGTGAGTTTATTGAATAAGTGTTGGCACCTCTTTAGATACTTTACCAGGGTGTCATCTTTAGACTGAAATCCCCTATGATCTGATTAATGACCACATGGAATAACTAAACACTTATAGCTCTTCTATTTTTACTTCAAGGACTAAGTTTAGCCCCATGATTAAAGCTTTATATTTTGCAACATTGTTAGTATCATCAAATTTTAGGGCAATCACATATATAATTTTAAGTTTACCAAGACTTTGGAGAATGACTACAGTTCTTCCTCCATGTTCATTTGACGGTTCATCTACGTATAAGGTCCATGTGTCCTTTGGTAGGGATCTAGCTTGTTTTCACCTATCATCTCCCTAACAAAGTCAACTAAACATTGGGCCTTTAAGGCCATTTAGGGTTCATACCTGATATCATGTTCATTGAGTTAAAGTGCCTAATGCATCAATCGCTAGGAATTATCTGGTCTTTAAAGGGTTTTTCTTAGTGGTTGATATGTCTAAACCACTATCGTATATGCTTGAAAGTAAGGTCTCAACTTCCCTGTTAAAGTCACCAATGTCATGGCTAGCTTTTCTATATCTAATTTCATCTTTATAGAGGACTTTGTTGGTGTAATAAATGGGATGTTATCCCACTACCAAGTACATATAAAGTGTCTCTCCTATTTTGGGTCGGCTCAAAAGTGGTGGTAAGGAAAGGAATGATTTGAGCTCCTTAAATGTTGTTTGGCAATTCTTTGATCATTTAAAGTGCTTTATATTCTTCAGGCTTTTGTAAAATGGAAGGCATCTTTTCGTCAAATAAGATATGAACCATGCTAAAGCTATAAGTTTAACTTTTGAATGTTGTTAATGTTTCTTGGAGGTCTCATGTCTAGGATGGCTTGGATTTTCTCAGGATTTGCCTCAATGCCTCGTTTTGAAATCACGAACCCTAAAAATTTGCCTGCTTTCACTCCGAAGATGCATTTTTTTAGGTTCAACTTCATGTCGTATCTATTTAAAACACTAAAAACTTCTTGTAGATTATTTTGCATGGGACTCATCAGTTTTGCTTTTAATAATAATATCATTTATGTATACTTCTACATTGTTACCTATTTGGTCTCTGAACATGAAGTTCATAAGCCTTTGGTAAGTTGCTCATGTTTTTTCAATCTAAAAGGCATTTTTATGAAGCAGTATGTTCCCTGATCTATGACAAACATGATTTTTTCTTCATCTTTTGGATCCATAGGTATTTGTCGGTATCTTTACGCTGCATCTAAATATTTGTACCTAAAAAAATAAACAGTTGAGTCTACCAGCTTGTCGATGTTTGACAATGGGTAGCTATCCTTCAGGCATGCCTTGTTCAAGTCTGTGAAGTCGATGCACATCCTCCATTTACCATTTAGTTTCTTAACTATAATAACATTGCCCATCCAGTCAGGGGTTTTCACTTCTCTAATGATACATCCTTTTGAAGTTTGGATACTTCCTCTCCCATGGCTTTTTGCCTTTTTGGGGAAAACCTCATTTTCTTTTATGTGATAGACTTTAACTCATGATTGACATTCAACTTATGTAAAGCTATTGAAGGATGGATCCCTAAAATTTCCTCTAGTTTGGAGGCGAACGTCCTTGTGGTCTCTATAATGACATGAGTTAGTCGTCCGGTTACTAGCAGACTCATATTTGCTCCATATATGATTATTTTGTCAATTGAAACCTTAGGTTCAGTTAACTTACCAATTAGTTTTGTTTGTTCTCACTATTTAAGATCTGCAGATTCAGCCTTTGGTACTCTTTCACTTTGTTGTAGAGCTATATGGTTACATTCATTTGCCATCTTCTGGTTCCCCCTTATTGTTACCACTCTTTTAGGTTTTGGCTTTTTCATTGTGAGGCATCTTTTGCTCTCTACTGCTCTTATTTTGAAGAGGTAAGGTCGTTCGAGAATTCCATTATAGGGAAACTCCTTATTTATAACATGAAATAAAACTTTAGCCATTGATGATAGCTCAAATCATTCATCCACCATTTCGACCGTTAGGGTGGTAGTTATGTGGGATCGAATCTACTTTCCCCTAACCCTACGAGCGACCTTCCTATTCTCTTAAGGTTCATCAGTGTTCCCCCTATTACCTTGTAGGCATGTTTAGTGATAACGTTCGCTATGCTTCCCTCATCTACTAGTAGTCTTTTAACAATGTATTCGTTTAGGATTCCTTCCATAACTAGGGCATCGTTGTGGGGGGGGGGGGGGGGGGGGACAACAATGTGTCTTTCATCCACGGGACTGAGTGGGTTTATGGGGGGGTTTTGGTGAGTAAGGATTAA
>CATIWR010166929.1:0-14374 GCA_949677035.1 Omphalea diandra | reverse complement strand
TGATGAAGGTATAAATATTTCAAAAGGATCATAGAAGGTAGGCTTTAGAAAAGTTGGTTGAGTATGTTGGGTTTTTATACTTTTTTTAATTCTTTCCAATTGATCTTTGAGCCTCTGAATCTGCTGCTTTTCTCCTCATTTCATTAGTCTGAGCTCTTTGATCTACCGCTCTCATTAACTCCTTTTATTTTTCTTCAATCTGCACTTGAAGCCTTATCATTAACTCATAAACATCCTTTTGATAATCTGTAATCTTATAATGAGACCTGGTCCATTTTAGTGTCTATCTTTTTAAGAATCCTATTTTGAGTCTGGGCATTATTAGATTACCAGTTCAACAAAATTTTTGTAGGAGTAACATTCAAAGGTTAACCCTCTCGAATAAGTTCCTATTGGATTCTTAATATTTGTCTTGGTCTTAATTTAGGTATTGAGGTTAGTTTGGTATGGTAAAGGTGGAAAATCATCATTAGAAAATGGTTATTGGCACATACATACTTATGGCAATGGCTAAGGATAGGTTGGTGAGCTGGATAAAGGAGGATAAAATTCCTTTTTTATCCATTTAAGGGCTTGTTTATAACAGGCTAAAGGTTTTTCAGGTTCAAATTTTAACTTTGGTGTTAAAGAAAAGTTTGTTGGTGGTAATGGTATTTTTGGACTTGGACCATATTGGACATAACATTCATATTTTCTTGATGGCTCTTTAAATATACCAATAGATGGGTCATCATCTTCGTATATTTTCTTCATATCCTTTTAAGAGTATATCCCTTTCTTTCTTTTAGACTGTTTTGAACGATCATCTTCATCTCCCCAGTCATAGAGACAATTTGGACAATAACAAGTGTCAAAGAAATAATGTTCATCTCTTTCAAAAGATATATAAGAGTTACATCTACCATAAAATGAACAACTGGCATATCCTCTTTAGGCTCATAAAGACTTATCGTAAACTGAGTAGAGAAAACTGTTAAACTCGAGAAAGAGGAGGAAGACCTTTCAAACCTTATTTCTATCATTTCATCTACTCTCTTATAATAGACTGGATAGGTTGCGTATTCTCATGCATCTTTTCATAATTGGTAATCCACTTCTTTAAGAGCAATTGAAGATGTTCATTCTTAGAAATCTGTCTAGGAATATGGATGTAAGTGGAAACATTTTATGTATCAACAACTATGAGTAAAACATCATTCTCATGAGGAAGAGAAAGATCTATTGCATGATTTTGAACTCTATAGTTTGTTGATGTCTAAAGAGCAGTGATGTCTTATTGCCATAACCATAACTATATTCCATGCATGTAATAGAATTGGTATCAGAGCCTAATGATCATTCATTTTTTGAAAAAGGTGAATAGTATGTGAAAGTGACTGCTAAAAGCATCCAATTTACCATGGAAACACCAACACTTGTAAACACTTCATCTTTACAAATTACCCTATCAATACCCCTTACAATTAATGTTCCTCCTCCTCCTACCTTTAAAAGGTCTTCTTCTTTTAAGATAGATTACCTATATGAGTTAAACTATATCTTAAACAAGTAAAAAATACAAGATATTCCTTTCCTCAACCTTTATGATGCTTTCTAGAAAAATAAAAGTTTATGAACTCATTCCATAAGAACTTTAATTAAGCAAGTATGTTCAATCCTTTAGCTTTGATAAATGTCCTAGTCAAGCTACTGGTGAGAATAATTTATCTGCTTGGAGATTCCTCGAGACTTTATACATCAATGGATGAGTTAGGGTTACACCCATATCCATTTTGGAGCAATAAGGCCTGTATTAAGTTATCATGACAAAAAAGGTTTGCGTGTTTTGGCCAAGATTGCTTTGTTAGATAATTGATACTTGGAATCCCATGATGCTGTAGTAGGAATGGTGGAGACTTTCTTGAATGTTGGTTCTGTGATGTTCACTTTTTATTCAAACTTCAATCTATCTCTAAAAGATTCGCATGTTATAAATGTGTTGAAAGTACAAATATAGATCACTGTTGCCCCTTAAGTGGCTACAACTACAACTACTCTTCACTACCAGATGATCTATAGAGTTCAAAATCATGCAATAAATCTTTTTCTTCCTTATGAGAATGATGCTTTACTCATAGTTACTGATACACAAAATGCTTCCACTTGCATCCATATTCCTAGATAGATTTTTAGGAATGAACTTCTTCAATTGATCCTAGAAAAGTGGATTACCAATTATAAAAAGATGCATGAGAATACACAACTTGTCCAGTCTACTATAGAAGAGCAGATGAAGCAGTAGAAACAAGGTTTGAAATGTCTTCCTCCTTTTTCTCAAGTTTAATAGTTTTCTCTACTCAGTTTATGATGAGTCCTTATGCGGTTGAAGAGGATATGCCAGTTGTTCATTTTATGGCAAATGAAACTCCTATATATCCCTTTGAAAGGGATCAACATTGTTTTTTTGACACTTGTTATTGTCCAGATTGTCTCTATAACTGAGGAGATGAAGATGATCGTTCAAAACAATGTAGAAGAAAGAAGAGGAGATGCTCTTAAAAGGATTTGAAGAAAAGATATGAAGATAGCGACGCATCTATTGGTCTGCTTGGAGAGCTATTAGAAAAATATGACTATTATGTCCAATATGGTCAAAGTCCAAAAATACCATTACCACCAACATACTTTTCTTTACCACTAAAGTTAAAACTTGAACTTGAAAAACCCTTAGCTTGTTATAAATACACCCTTAAATGGATAAAAAAATTCTTATACTCCTTTATCCATCTCACTAGCCTGTCCTTAACCATTACCACAGGTATTTATGTACCAACAACCATTTTTTAATGATGATTTTCCACCTTTATCAGACTAAACCAATCTCAACACCCAAATTCAGACCCTGGCAAATATTAAGAATCCAATAGGAATTGATTTGAAGGGTCGTCCTTTGAATGCCACTCCTGCAGAAACTATGTTGAACTGACAATGTAATAATGCCTAGGCATAAAACAAAATTTTTTAAAAAGATAAAAACTAAAATGGATCAGGTCTCATTACAAGTCCAGTAGATTGATCATAAGATTACAGATTGTCAAAAGGATGTTTATGAATTGATGATGAGATTTCAAGTGCAGATTAAAGAAAAAAACACAAGGAGTTAATGAAAATGGTAGATCAAAGATCACAAACTAATGAAATCAGAAGAAAAGTAGCAGAGATTCAGAGGCTCAAAGATCAATTGGAAAGAATTGAAAAAGATATAAAAACCCAACACACTCAACCATCTTTTCCAAAGCCTACCTTGTATGATCATTTTGAAATACATGTACCCTCATCATATATACCAAAGTGTCCAGTAGTATATACTCCTACCACTACAATACTTGAAAATTTTAGACTTTCTACTAATTTCTTTCATAAAAATTTGAGATAAGGAAGGTTTCCTATGAACCCTGAACCAAAACCTAAGACACCTTTATGTATATGGCCTCTTCAACTGAGTCTATTGAAAAACCATCACTTAAAAGAGATGAACCACTAAAAGACCTAATGATGAACCCAATTGTTTCCTACCTAGAAAAGGACACCACCTCAATTCCTTCTTTCTTGATGATAAATTCCCAAACTAGGAAATTTTCCTCACAGTCTGAGCCATAAAAAGAAACTAATACTGAATCATCATTATCATCATCAGAATAAGAAGAAGAAAGGATTCCAATTCAATTCATTGCAGATTCTTAGATATGAGAATCCACAACCAATCCTCCTCCTTATACTATTGATCCTCCTACTAAGAATATGGATACTTCTCCCCCTTCACCTACAAGGTGGGCTCCTTACAATAATGGTGGACCTTGGTTTTCATTAGATTCCAAGAGTTTAGAGCTTAGATAGACTCCCAGATGAAAAATCCAAATGTTATTCTTTGGTCAGTCTTAGAGGAGTTTGTGACAAGATTAACAGGGAAAATGCAAGATTGGTACATGGCCTATGATGAGTATTCAAAGTTAAAATTGGTGTAGTGTCCAAGAGCTTCAGAGTTCCTAGAAAGTTTTTTACAACGAATTTGTTAAGAAGCCACAATATTAAAATGACATAACTTGTAAAGAGTTTTTTAATATGAAGTGTTGTTCGTTATTAAAGAAAGATTTTGATCTTCATTATCAGAGAATGTCAAAAAAATACTACAAGTTAAGTGGATGGACAAATCTTGATTTAACACAAGTCTTCATAACCTATCTTCCTAACTTATTGGCTTCATCAATGCATCAGATTATTCAATAAATGGACAAGTCCATAAATGATCTAACATTTGGACAAATATATCAGCTAATAATTCATGGGTTAGAATGACTTTGTGACTAGAGAAAAGTCATTAATCAAATGCTAACCAGACAAAAGGATCCTTCCCTAAAGAGGTCATGTAAAAGGCCAGTTTTGCTCATCAAATGCAATGGGGATGCAAAAGACTACCATTGTCCTTCAAAGAAGAAAAAACACTACTTCAAGGTAAAAGGATCAAGGAGATCATCCTCGAAGAAAAAGTGGAGATTAGATTATTTAGAAGAAAGAAGTATAGAGGAAAGAAAAAGACGAACATATGTTATCTATGTGGAAGAAAGGAACATTTTGCAAAAAATTGTCCTAACAAGTCTAAACAAACAACTAAAATGATGTAGCAGATATGGATATCTACAACGGTAGACTTGCAAGATGCAAACATTAAGTCCTTATGCTCTGTAGATGAAGAAGGTTCCCCAAAAAAAGTATCTGCTATCCATGATTATTCATCCTCAAATGAAGAACCATAATATGATGAGCATTTTCGCTCATTTAGTTCAATGCCACTATGCAATGCTATGATTCCTCTTTCTAGTTATCTTATAGAAATGACAGATCATTTAGAGATAGATGATGCACATCCTATCTCTTTGGTTTTTGTCCACATTCTACTAAAGAAGTTCTTAAAGCCCATAAAGAGATTTTTCACAACAATAAAGCCATTACTATTCAGTTTTTTCTTAGTTGTTAGATCCACACCAAGCTTATTTCTTCCGAATAAAGACCTTATTGTGGGGTTTGATCTTTACTGAAAAATATCAAAACTCAGAGTCATTCCCAAAGGCCTCAAATTCAAAAACTACTTTCAATCTTCCACAATAGTCAACTTACTATTCATAGCTCAAACAGTTTCGGTCTAAATATTCTCAACATTTTCAAACATCTATTAAAACCTTCTGGCCCATTATCGTGTCGATAGCCACATTGAATTCTTAAATAAACATCCAAATCTATTATGGACTAATCCAAAGCCTTACCTTTCAAAATAAATGAATACATTAACCCAATTAAAGCCACTCATTTAGGAATGGATCTTGATGATTTAACCATTGTCTATCAAGAATGCTCTTTAGTAAACGACAACCATAACAGGGAGCAAACTGATCATCACTATACGAAACAAAAAGTCATAAGAAAATGTATCTTTTATTATTAAAATTAAATTGCCATCTTTGAAATTACGTGCCAAAGACCTCGCTGTAGTTCAATGGGATTGATACTACTGGATTTTTAGATTTTTGCTTTGTGTGTAATACCCCCTTTAATATAAAGAGGACTTTACCGGTTCAAATGGGCATCGTCTTTCTAACCTAGCTATTACTACTATACAGTTCACCACTCTGTATTTTTCAGCAATTATCACGTTTAATTTATTTTTTAAAAATTTTTAATTTTTAATTTTATCCTTTCCATGTGATTTTGAACGGAAATATCCTAAGTCAAGCTCGCTGCCTTGCTTGTTGGCAACCGTCGTTCCAGACGTGCACCGGGACCTACCTGATCATTGTCCCAATTGAAATCACAGGAGTTCTTAAAGCGTACGGATAATGGAAAAATATCTTTGATCACGTGTAAGAGCAGAGACGTAATAATTTAATGAAATAGCAAATTATTTCCGGACGGCTCTTTGTATCAGCAATTTCACAACTGCCGACAACGGCTTTTCCTTAATATTCATGGGCTATGACGACTGCCTTACCTTATCAATTTGGTGATGGGCAAACAAAGACCGATTCACAATTTTTATTACTGGACAATATATATATATATATATATATATATATATATATATATATATATATATAGAATAACATTTATAATATTATTACAGATCTGAAAGAAATAAAAATAATAATTTAAAGTTAAATTGAAGTTTAATATAAAAATTAATAATGTGTTTGTATTTCAAATTCAAACTAAGTTAAAAAAATCATATTAAAAAATTATTTGTAACATGAATGATTTTATTTTGATTTAAATACTATATTAATAAGTTTATAAGTAAAAAAAATTAATTAGTTTAAGTTAATTAATTTTATTCTTATGCAATAAACAAATAATATATTAAAATTTTTAAATATGTGAGGTTCAAATTATTAATTGATAAAAGTAAGTAATAAATATAAATGATTAAGTGTGAGAAAGATATTATAATTAAAACAAATTATTTATAACTTATATGTGCAAAGAAAATTTATTTGAAGGCCCCATTGTAAATCTGTCGCTGTGGGCATACATATTATCTCATGAATCTATACACTTATTTGGAAATTTAAAAAATGAATAGGTTTGAGAGACATGATATAGGCTTTTTTTCCCCTCCTCCATCAATATATAATATAAAAAAGATGATTATATATAATATAAAAAAGAAATTAATCATCGATGTATATAATTAGTTGGTATTCCGCACTTCGCGCAATTTAAAACTACTTTTGAACTGTTTAAGAGTTTTAAGTACAATTATATATATTTTTAATGGTATTATTATTTAATATATTTATTGAATGATTCTATAAAAAAAAACTTATTATAAATAAGAATAGCTTGATAGTTCTAACTTTTTTTATTGGATAGTTCATGTCAAATTGCAGCTGATACCATAATGAAGATAAAATATACAACACTAGGTTGAAGAAGATACAAATAAAGGAAATTACCTCTTGAGATTTATAAAATTTATTTGAAAACATGCTATTTATAAAAGTAAACATATGAATTTGCTAGTGTAGTATATGTTTATTTGTAAGAGAATATTGAATTGTAATATGGCAGATGAATATCATGAATCAAAATTGGTGTGGTTAGATTATTTATATAGGCATATTATAATTTGAGGTTAATGAAGAAGTATATAATTATAGCGTGAATCAATATATTATTAAGTTTTTAGTAACTATAGAGATTTTAAAAGAAAATAATAAGATATAAAAAAATGATAAAACATGTATCGAGAAGAATTCAATTGGTGCGAATAATTTATTATTAAGAGAATTGAATTTGAAAGTTATCAATTTTATTAAATAGGTTGAATAAAACTTAATCATAATTTATTACAACAACATATATAAAGTCAAATTCAAGAGGTTTCACCATATGAGTATTTTTGTTTTGGTATTCAGATATCAGATTTTATTTTTAGAAGAAAAATTTTCAAGCTTGCTTTCTTTCTTTTTGTTGTAACGGAAAGTAAGCTTTTACCACCTTCAAATTTCTATTGTTTGTTTGTTTTTAAAGTTTGCCTCCTTCAAATATTTATATTATATTATGGTTGTTAAATGTCAAAAAAAAAAAAAAAACAATTGGAATTGGAGATCCCAACAACAAAAACAACGAATCTATTTTAAAAATAAAAATTAAGAAAATGTCAATCTAACTATAGTTTTAAAATTTAACTGTTTCGATAAAAAAAATAATATTTTATGGTGTTAGAGCTAGAAAAGACAATATACAATATACCATGTTTGACAAGTAAATGAGTGAGCTTATGATCCATGTAACTTTTTTTTTTTTTTTAATGTCATATTAGCTAAATCACGAGACTAAAAACAAGCAGGAAGGTTAATTAGAAATTACAACTAAGAAAAGGAAAAGTAAAAGAAAAAAAAATTGAAAAACAAAGAAAAAAAAGGAAATAACAGAAAAGATAAAATGGTAAAAACCAAAAATAAAAAAAAAAGATAAATAGGAAAAATGAAAAAAAAAAAGAAAAAAGAACAACACAAAAAAGGTGAAAAGGTAAAAAGGGTGAAATTAGATCCAGATAATATAATAGACTTAGATAATATATGTTCATTAAAATTAATGAATTTTAGATTATAGGGTTTTTTTTAAAATAATTATAGCCTATCATTAGTTAGTAATTATTCAAAGATATTATAAAATACCATATCATGGAAAATCTATATTTTATTTATATTTATATTTATAATTTAAGATATTAATGGCGGAACTATAGTTATAGTAATGATTTCATAAAATATATGATGTCGGATTACGTTCAATATATAGATTAACAATTAATAATTTAATAATTTTGATTATTAAAATAATAATTTTATTCCTAAAATCTAATACATTGATTAGGTTCTTTTAAATAAAAAGTAAAATTTATGTCTCATTCTTTGAGTTTGTTTAATTTCTTCAAAAATTTGTTAAATTCAATTCCCTTCTGTCTTGGGCTTTTGAGCAATAACAACATTCATTAGTTTTTTCTTTAAGAAAAAATAAGAAGTAAGTTTATCTTAAAAGCCAAGTGGTATTAATATTTTTTTTTTTCAAAATGATAAGATAAATACAGTGTGAATCAAATTAACTTAAAAAAGTGTAACAAAAAATTAATAAAAAAAGTTAAATTATCAATAATCCTAAAACACTAACAAAATAGTGTTCTGTCTTTTATAAATGCATAGGATCCATACTTCATTATAATAATAATTGATGCCTTGTATTTGTCTATAAAGAAAACATTATTTTCAAGTGTTTCATAACTATTGAATACTTTTTAAAAAAGAGATTAATAATTTAATAGATCTTTTATAATGACATAAAATAACTCTTAATTTTCTTACTATTATTTTATTTTTTGATAATATCAAATTTAAAAGGCAAACATTATAAATTACTTAAATATTAGATACGATAAATTATTGTTAAAGGTGTTATCAACGTGGTCTTTATACAATGAAAGAAAAGGACTAATCACCGTAGAATGCATCCAACCAAATATCTTCCTTAGTTTTAATATACAGGGGTTAGCCATCACACAATCAATCCCCTGTCTTGCTTTTTAATGAGTTATGTTTTGGATGTACTGTACTGGTCAACAAAACATTAAAAAAATAATCACCATCAATGGTCAAGTCTTCAATTTGCATTCTGCATCTTGTTGGAACATCATTTCTGTCCCAACTTGTTCTATTTTTAGATTGAATTGGCTTGTAAAGTTTCCATCTTTCTATCCTACCTCATCAATCCTAATTCTTTTCCAAAACACTAGCACTGTCCTGATCTGTCCGAAATTCTACCTTTGTTGCTATTTGTATCTCCTAAACTAATCAATCTCATCTTTGGATCTAAACAATCATGGGATTTGATAAAGAAGCATGCTCATCATCTCATGTCTTTCAAGTTCCCTTTGTTCCAAGAGAAGACACACCACTTCTTGGCAAGCAACCACCACTTTCCTCTAATTTCAAGACTTTTGCTAACATATTTATAGCTATAGTTGGATCAGGTGTTCTTGGCCTTCCTTACACTTTCAAGAAAACAGGATGGATTATGGGTTCTTTTATGCTTTTCTTTGTTGCTTTGCTCACCTTCTACTGTATGATGCTCCTTGTCTATACTCGCCGCAAGCTTGAATCTTTTGATGGTTTTTCCAAGATTGCTTCTTTTGGTGATCTGGGTTTTACAGTCTGTGGTTCCATAGGTCGTTTTGCTGTTGATGCCATGATTGTTCTTGCACAAGCTGGGTTTTGTGTTGGTTATCTCATCTTTATATCCAACACTTTAGCTCATGTTTTCAATCAAGGACCAAATGAAAAAATTCTGGGTTTTTTGAGTCCTAAATCTTTGTATGTGTGGAGTTGTTTTCCTTTCCAATTGGGGTTAAATGCAATTCCAACATTGACCCATTTGGCTCCACTTAGTATTTTTGCTGATGTCGTTGATCTTGGAGCTATGGGTGTGGTGATGGTGGAAGATGTGTTTGCTTTCATGAAAAATAAGCCTGTTTTAGAGGCTTTTGGTGGGTTCTCTGTTTTCTTTTATGGTTTGGGTGTGGCCGTATATGCATTTGAAGGTATTGGCATGGTATTGCCTTTAGAATCTGAGGCAAAATACAAGGACAAATTTGGTAGGGTGTTGGGATTGTGTATGACATTCATTGCTTTGATGTATGGAGGATTTGGTGTTTTGGGTTACTTTGCATTTGGTGAAGAAACCAAAGATATAATCACTACCAACTTGGGGCCAGGATTGATAAGCAATTTGGTTCAGTTTGGTTTGGCTCTAAATCTGTTCTTCACTTTTCCATTGATGATGAATCCAGTATATGAGGTAGTGGAAAGGCGATGCTGCAATTCTAGGTACTGCTTGTGGCTGAGATGGGTGGTGGTTTTGTTAGTTAGCTTGGTGGCTCTATTGGTGCCTAATTTTGCAGATTTCTTGTCACTGGTGGGGAGCAGTGTGTGCTGTGCTCTTGGGTTTGTTTTACCTGCTCTATTTCACTTGATTGTCTTCAGGGAAGAGTTGCGTTGGAATGTTTTGGGTCTTGATGTGGCCATTGTAGTTTTTGGTGTTGTCATTGCAATCACAGGAACTTGGTCTTCATTATTGGCAATATTTAGTTCTTCCGAGTCTTCTTAAGTTATGAGATTATATTTTATTTCATATATTTTCTTTGTCACTGTAGCTTATATTGAAGAACATTAGTAATTGCCATGGTCAGTGTTATATTCTTTGTACTGGAAAGTTCTCCATATTTTGAACTTATATATATATATATATATATGCAGTTAAGAGTCTGCATTTTCTGAGTAGGAAATTGAACAACTTGACCTCCTTTCACGAATGGTATTACATTCTATTTCTCAGGAGTACGGAATTTCACAATCGATTCGTCCTGATCATAGTTGCACCAACAGCAAGTCCATCAAATAAGTTTCTTCCCTGGGTGCAGATGGAACAGCCACTAAACAAATGCAAGCGATAATTTCAAAATTTTGCCAATGATGACATTCGCCAAATACATATTCCCTGGCTGCACATGGAACATCCACTAAAAAAATGCAAGCGATAATTTCAAAATTTTGCCAATGATGACATTCGCCAAAGAGATAGATGGCCACAATGAAAGTTGCCCTGAACAGAATCAAAGCCCCGAAATCAAAGTCCGAAGGAATGCAATTGTTCATGCAGAGCCAACGTCCAGCAGGCTAACCATTTTAAACATTTTATACCAATCATTGTCCCAGTCAGCTGCTCTTTCTTGAAGCCTTAAGAAAGATAACAATAAACAGAGAAGAAAACTACCTGCATTATATACAAGCAATTGGATTTCTTATCAACAAAAGAGTAATCTAAATTATATGAGTAAACACAATTACGTAGAGCATTTCAGATAAAATAAAAACTAAATGAAACGTATATATTTTCACTTGTGCTAAGAAGAAAAAATTGACAGGTCCCTCAATGTGACAGGTTTTTATCAAGTAAAATTAGCACTAAACAAACCATCTCGATAAAAGTTAACTATAGATTCTGACCAGTATTTTAGATTGTTAGCCTAGTGCACCAAGAAGAGGCTGAATTGATGGCTAATTGAAAATTAAAAAAAAAAAAAAAGTTAAAAGTGTTTGGGAAGTTAAGAAGAAGAAAAGAAAAATCAATACAAAAGGTTTATAGTGGTTTGGGCGTTAACAAACCCTACATCCACTCCTCAATTCTATACATTTGGACATTTCACTCAACTAAATTGATATTTTCAAACTCACATCAAACTTATAGAACTTGTGCTTTATGACTCACACAAAACCCTTACAACCTTGTGTTTTTAGGCTTACACAAAACATCTCACAAGTATTTTGGATAGACTCACACTTAAACCTCTAACAGGAGTTTTTGAATCTAGGCTAACTCTCAACCTACTTGCAAAAGTATTTATTGCTCACACCAAACAATCAACAACACAAAAAGAAGAGTAAAAGAATGAGTAGTAAATTGGTAAGAGTTTGGTTACAAGTAATTTAATTCTCTTGTATTTACATCAGTTTGGTGGGGTATTTATAGCCTACATCCACCAAAGAGACGTTACTTAAAAACTATTCTCAAATGTCCAAGTTGTGCTAGACAGATTTTGCATTAAATGCTTGTCAGGTGGAAGTCGTTGCTATTGCCATTTCGCACTCACGAATTTCCAATATGCACTGAGGAGCTAAAAATCACGACTGAGAACCCCGTTTTATGCCTAATGGCTAGTCCATGTGTCCTTCATCCATTGGTTGTCCAATAAATATAGTCATTATGTTCAACCTACTACTTAAAAGTCGTGGTCGCGAGTTGGCTTTGTCTCGAGTGCGATTAAGACCTCAAATTCTTCTGTTTGGTAAGGAAACTTCAACTTCTTGACCAAACCTTCGCTCTCGTGATTTTTGATTTTCAACGGTTGCCTTGGACATTTAGTGTTGTGGCTGTGGCTTTGGTTTCCTCATTTATCATTATGAAATTCACGATCTCGATCTCAAACACGAATGCCACTGCGAATTCCTCTGTGATTCAACCAAGGCTTCTTTAGCTGAGTCGTGGTTGCGAATTTGCCTACAAATTTCTCTGGCCTAGCTCCATCCATTCATATAGCAATGTCGCAATCGCGATTTACGGGATACCGACTGCGAATTTGAATGTTCTTCTAAAAGATAAAGATTTTAACTTTCATCCAACTTATAATGAAAATAAGTCTTATAAACTGCAAAACAATACTTGAACAAACCATTAGAACTTATCAATCTCCATTGTCAAGATCAACAGAGGCTTATGACATAGGTTTAACGAGCATAGTCTAACAATCTCCCCTTTTTTATTTTGACAACTTAGATTGATCCTAAAGAAAAAATAAATGCATAAGTTGTGAACTTGGAATGGTCTATGATAAGATAATCAAAGAATTATAGACAATGATAAAAAAATTCTAAGTATAATTCTAAGTTAGAACTTGCTCCCCCTCAGCTTATGTTTTTCCTATGGCAAGATCAAAAAAAGGGTAAAGAGCTAAAGAGTGAAAGAGATACATAAATTGAGATTGAGTAATCATAGAGAGCAAAATAATAAAGATAACATATAGATTGCAATCACATAAAATATGAGACATTGAATTGCAAAAACAAACACTTTTATTTATATAATAATATGTGAGATCAATAGTTTTTTCATCTAGAATTTAACGACAAAAAAGAAAAAGAAACAAAAACCTTAAAAGACAATTTAAAAGATAAGAGAATTGTCATCATCTCCAGAATCGTCTTGTTCTTCATTATCTTTTTCACCCTTAGCTTCATCACCCTCCTCAACCTCTTGGTTGTCCTTCTCTTTCGGTGTGTCCTTCCAATCCTCAAAATCTGGAAGATGGCAGGGAGGAGCACCTACTTTCTCCTATAAGTCCACCAAGTCACTGTGTAGGATGAGTTTCTCTAAGAAAATTATGTTGCTCGAAATCCCTAAGAAAATTCCCCAATTTGATCGAGAGTGTCGCTCGTTGCCTTCTCTTTTTTGCAATACTCAAGTTAAAACGGCGTCGCTTCACCACAAAATGACGTCACTTTGACACAAAACGCGACACTTTGATTTTGAATGAAACAACGTCGCTTCAAAACGCTGGAATCGTTAAAATCGGTTATAAAATTGCGATTTCACAAATAAAAACGCGATTTCATCCCGATTTTACACCAAATTCAATTTTATATGCATTTGAACTCATTCATGTGATTTTAGATCGTAAAATCGTAAAAACATACATTTTGAATCGAGTTTTTTACAACCATGTTGTAAACTAAACACTTTGAATATGTTTGATTTAATATATTGACTCAAAAGTATTTTAATTATGAATTATTGTTATCTGATTTTTGAGCTACATTATTTGTTTTACTGAGATTTGAATTTCTATGATCTACTATGTGACATCCCAGTTACTAATCATTTAAATATCTTTCTAAGTCTATCCATTGTCATTTAAAAGACCGGATAAAAATTTTTTTTTTTTTTTTTCCTTTTAAGCATTATGCCTCTTATTCACCACTTAGTATTATTTACAATAAAACATACATGAATAATCAAATTAAAATACTAACTGACTGCATACTGGCCCAACCTCTATTACACATCTAGACAGCGACTTTGAAAAGTATACTGGATGCAATCTTTAGTCTACTCTTCCTGAAATAAGATTTTATACAAAAGAGTGAGTTTGCATACTCAGTAAGTAAATGCATAATGATACTTCAATCTCAAATAACGTAACAATAATTAAATATAAATAACTCATCATCATATC
>CATIWR010166899.1:0-17767 GCA_949677035.1 Omphalea diandra | reverse complement strand
TATATATATATATATATATATATATATATATATAACTTATCTAAATCTAGAACCTCCTCTCCTTCATCATCTAGGACACATATGCATGCATCTAAACGCTCATATTCATATTATAGGTTCAAAACTAGCCATAGTTACATGTATAGGTCTCAAAGACCAAATCCTAATAGAAATGCATAAGTCTCATTCCTAATCACAAGTATAAAGAAAGTCTTCTTATAACTACTCTTTTTATAGATCTAGAAAATCATTCTCTTAATAATAGTATTATTATCACAAGGCATATTTTTGTTATGCAAAGTTCAACAATAAAAATATTTTTATTCCTAACCCCATAGACCCAAGAAAGTATGTATACAAAGACAAATTTTTAATTTTATACATTGGAGACTCATTCACTAAGTACTCAAAATAGAGAATCTGAAAATGAATGGAGTATGATGAAAAGAAAAGAAACGATTTGGACTTTAAGGTGCTAATTAGTATCAAATCATTTCAACAAGTGTTATCAAAATTTATAAAATATTTCTTATCCCCTAAATTATTGCATTAATTTTGTATGCAAAGGAGAATGCTATACATATGTTGTTATATAGTATATTATCAATCTTTACATATGCTACAATTTTGCTTGTTTGTTTGTTTATCTAAAAATTGATTTCAAATTATTTTGTAAAATAAAATTGCACTTTAGTTCCTCAAAATGATTTATCTTCTCAAAATTTTAGTATCTCAATTGTTCAAAATAAGTGTAATTTTTATCTTTGATATGAAAGCTAAATTATATTTTCTGTAAATCGATTTACAATGCCTAGTATTGTCCTTGGAGGGGGATACTTTAAGTGTTTTTTGTTATGGGAAAGCTAAAAGTGTTCCATAAGAGGGAAGTTTTAATAAATTGATTTTTATAGGAGGAATTATTTGTATGTAATCCTTTAAAGAAAATAACCTTTTTAATCTATGGTATCTAAAATATAGCTCTTTTATGTCAAAAAATTATTATATATGTATTTTTTTAAAGGGGTGAGAGATCTTTAAAATACTTATTGGTATTTAGATTCTTCTTTGCTAAATTATTTCTAAAAAGGGTAAATGATACTTTTAGAATATTTTGATTTTAATAAATATTTTGTATATTAAAATGTTTTATAATTTCAAAAAGAGGGAGAATATTTTGGTTATTTATTATTTTAAAATTTTTCTATAATGATTCTCAATAGAGAAAAGAATGTTGATAATGTAAATCCAATGTTGTTAAGGTATTACTTTAATTATGTGTTTGAATGATAATAAAATACTGAAGAGTTCTAACCTTACATTTTAAGTATTTTTATTTTAGTTAGGATTTGTTTTATTTGAAGATTTGAAGCGAAGAGGCTTAAACATCTCAAAATTGATGCCTAGAGAATGCTCATCAAAGAAAGGTTAAGGAGAGCCAATATTTGGCTAAGTTTTGAAGGCTTGAAACTTTGTGAGTCAAAAGCTATAATATGAAGCCATACAAGATAGAAATAAAGGTAAAAAAAAAAAAAAGAGAGAGAGAGAGAGAGAAGCTACTTGAGGAGCTCATTGATCATGAGAAAATCTCAATACCTATTGAAGATAAGTAGAGGTGATAAACGGGTCGAGTCATGTTATTTTGGGTCGGATCGTTTCAGATTAGTATGGGTCATCTGGGTTTCAGACGGGTTCGAGTTGTGCATGCAAAAAGGATTTTGGGTTGGGTTTGAGTTTATGTTTAAAATTGATATTTCAGATTGAATGGAGTACAGTCATTTGTTATTCAATTTTAAAATGTTCATTTAAATTTTTTATTATTTATACAATATTTTCTAATAATTTCTTAAGAGAAAATAATAATTTTCTCTTAAAAAATTATTTTAGTAAGATAGATTTTATATAAAATAAAACTTGATTAAAATTTTTATTTTTATTTAAATGCTTAATAAATTTAGGAATAACAATGGACAAGGGTAGAGACTATCCTCCATCTACCGCCTTGCCCTCTTGATAGGGAGAAATTCCCCCCTCTCTCCCATCCCCACCTTCAGGAGAATTTCCCACCCAATAGAGATTTCATGCGAGGTAAAATTTTTTATTTTTTATTTTTTAAAATTATTTTTTAAAAAATATAATTCATTATATTATAAAATAAAAACATTTTATGCTATAAATTAATAAATATATAAAATATATAATTATGCACATAATATATATATATATATATAATAAATATAAAATATACATATAAAGAATATAAAAATTTATAAAAATATATATAATATTTTCATGTCTCCGCGGGGATCCACTTCGGAGGTCTCCGTGGGGACCCGCAGGGTGGGGTGTAATCCCCACCTTGCCCCATGGAATAAAATGGGTGGGGATTCCCTATCCCATCAGAGGGATCCCCGCAGAAAACTCACTCTCCATTGTCATCCCTAAATAAATTAAATATAATTTATTTTTTGACCAAATAACTATATATAATGAAAATAATTAAATTAAGCCCACATAAAATTTTATTCAAGTCATATATCATAATTTAAATTGATTTACAAACAAACATATAATGTTCAATGATAAAAAATTATCCATTATAAAAAATTGTAAGTATTATGATAAACATTTGTGTGATAAAATTAAATTTGTCTTAATATGTGATTTTATCATCAAATTTATTACAATTATTATAAAAAAAATAAGTAAAATTGTGATAAATTTCTTTTACATATTAAATTATTTAAAAAATTATAACAAAAATTTAACTTAATTAATCAAAATTCCAATCTTTATGCAATTTTAACTTATCTCCAAAACTTCTAATTGAGTCAATTGCACTGTAATTTGATAAATTGATTTTATTATACATTAAGTCAAAAAACAGAATTTAGTGAAGTGTATCTAAATTCAGTTAACCCTAATACTTTTTTAATTAGTTCAATTAAAATTAAAATTAAATTTATGGCTTAATTAATATACTACTTTTATTTTTATTCAATTTAATCTTATTTTTACTTAATTAAATTTATTATGTACTTCTATCTTATGAGTTTTAATTTTATATTTAAATTTAAAATTTAAATTTATAATTCATAAAATCTCTCAATCTCTAATTTTTTTTAAAAATTTCTCTCAATCTTCTTTAAAAAAATTTAATATTATATTTTAAATAATAAAATTTGAAACTATTCAAATAAAAAATTATAAGAAATATTTGAAAAATCAACCACATAAGTTTAATTAAATTGATATTTTTATTTTTTATTCAATTTAATCTCATTTTTGCTTAAAAAAATAAAATTGATTCCATCTAACCTATGGCTTAATTCAAATTGATCCAACCCACAAGTCATTTTGGTTTTTAATTAAAATTCATTTACAATTAAAATAATATTATTATTTTAAAAAATTAAAATTATAAGTAATCCAATCTGAAATAATTTAAATTTCTTTATATATATATTGACTTGATAACTTAACTTGATATTCATAGCTCAAAGTGACTCAATTTAAATCCAGAAAAATGTAATACCAAATTAATTGGAAATCATTTAGTACCTTTATTATTCAACTAGATGTAATACCAAATTAATTTGAATAATTTAGTAATTAATATATTATCTTATAATTTATGTGTATAATTATAATATATTATGTACAAATATATATTTTGATTATTTGATTAAGTTCGGTTCAGGTTTTATTCGATTAGGATATCTCTATTATTTTATTTTTTTTGGTTCGGTTCGATTTATCTCGGATTTGTGCTCACTCTTAATAAGTAATCTTTTTTACATTATACTAACATGATAATTTAAACTTTTTGATGGAGTTAAAAAAAAACTTGGGATTAAATAATTTTCTCGCATTTTAAAACATTAACTATAATAACATTGAAAATGTATCAACTTGCCGAATTTATTCACAAAGAAAACATACCTTTTTGTGAAGCTCAAAAAAATTTTCTAAAATGTGACTAATATGAAGAGAGATGATAAAAAAATTTAAGTCAGATGGATTTAAATCAGATTAATTTTAAATTATATATTCTTTAAGTAAATTTGAGTATAATTCTTTTGAATTGTAAACTAGTTTAGTTGAATTATCAAGTCAATATATAAAAATAAATTTATACCAATTTTAAATTGATTTTAGATCAGATTAGATTGCTTATACTTTAAAATTTTTAAATAAAATATATTATTTTAATTTTTAAATTTGAATATTTAATAATTCAAATCAAATCAAATTTGATTTTGGCCGAATTATATTTGATTAAAATTTCAAATAAAACTTTGATAACTTTTTTAGATGAATTTACGTCAAATAAAAAACTGCACAGTGGGAATGAAATAAAATGAAGAGTAAATGGAAGTGCAAGAGATACACTTATACATCTTATGCAACTTGACTTGACTTCTGGTTTAATATGGGTCCGTCAATTTGAAAAAGCTTGTGTGACGCTTTATATGCTTGCAACGTGAAGCATACATCAAGAAAATACGGATAAGGAAAAACCAATCACGCGAAGAAAATAATGAGATTTGATTAAATGCATTTGGAAACATGACGCGACAGTTACGCTACATATTCACAACAAAATATTTAGCCTACTTCTAAGTTATTCATGTAATTTTTGCACACCACTTGATTAATTCTGTTATAATAGACCTATTCATTTTTGGAGTCAGCCAGTCGGGTAAAATTAAATCCAATGAATCAAATTTAATTTAACATGAAAGTTTTTTTTTTTGAATGATGACGTTCATTCAATTTAATAATTATATGACATCTATAATATAAAATATTAGTATTGAAAAAAACTATAATTAAACTTGACACAATGATTTAAATAATTCAATTCACTACTTTAAATTCCTTTCACATAACTCTGAAACTATTTTAATGTTATAGCATCATTTTGAATAAAATTTCTCAATAAAATTACCATATAATTTTGAAAAATCATAATTATCATATAAAATAAATCAATAGTATTCCAAAATATCATTTCCATGCAAAAAATATAAAATAATATTACTATAAGGTGAGAAAATATCTACGAAAAAGGAAAAAAAGACATCCATAAAAAGTTTAAATCATCCACAAAAGATACAAAACTTCATATAATGAGAAAAAAAAAGAAGTAAAAGATAAATATATCAATAAAATGATAAATATAAATTTGTTGAAAATAATAGACAATAAAAAGAATAAAAAAATAGAGGGATTACCACTTGTTAACTAGCGACAATTCAAACTAAAATTAATAGAAAAATATTTAAAAAAAAAAGTTGAGCGAGAGAAAATATTTTGAAAAATATAACTTGAAAGGTTAAATTATATATATATATATATATATATATATATATATATGCGTGTTTAGACTAAGAAACTTCTACTTCTCGCATGATATATTTTTAGTGGTAGACCATATCTACATGTGCAGTTTCTTTTCTTTTTTGAGAATACTTAATATTATAATTAATTAAGATTTATAGTACATGGAAAGTTCACGGAAAACGCATACACATTTCTTTAATCCGATTTTGTTGATTTTTTTTTTTTTTGGAATGTTATTGAAACTAGAATCTCATGTTTGAACTCATCTAAATGAAATGAAACAGATGGGATAAAATGTATGGAATAATTGGCTATACATAACACCTAATGCTACAGATTGGCTTTTGTTTTCGAATGATTAAGGTTTCCTGTCTCTTTAAAATTTTCGCTTATTCATTCATGTTGCATCCATTTAGAGGTGAAAAATGAATTTAGTTAAGTGGTTGGTCACACATCTATTTAAACTTAGAATAAACATCTATAAAAATATACAATCTATATAATAAAAAAAAAGTAAAAGATAAATCTATTAATAAAATCATAGTTGAGTTTATTGAAAGTAATAAATAAAAAAAAGAGAGAAAAAGAGGCTATCACTGACTAACTAGTCACTTATGTAGCATAAAAATAGAAATGTGAGGAAATAGGAAATCAAAAATTTTACGTCACATAATTACTTAATGATGAAAATTATAGTGTGGTTTACATTATATATTATTATTTTGTAATTAATAATTCGTTGTTAGATTAAATAATAATATTATTTATTATTAAATTAAATAAAATTAAATATTATTATACTAAATAAAAATTATTATGTAATATTATATTAAATAACGTTATTTGATGATATCAGAAAATTCATTATTATAGATTTCACTTTTCTTACGAGTGCAAATTAAAATTAATAGGAAAAAAAAATAAAGAAAAAAGTTGAGAGAAACCAATTTAATTTTTACACCGGTATTGGTGTTTGGATTACGAAAGAAGGTGGCATTTTGTATATCTTTATTATATTACTCCTTTTTCAAGTGGGTGCATACCAGAACATTTGAGGAGTGGACTGAAAAGGCAAGGGAAGCGAAGTGGAAAGCGAAAGCCAACATTTTGGATTGGCCCACGTTTTTCAAGTCAAAAGGTCTGATGTATTCCGTGTGGTCTAGTCGATATCACGCTACAAAGCGTTTGCAGGGGAAGTGAGGGAAAGAAAAGGAGGACAATGCGCACCCATGGCTTGGTTTCAAGGACGGTTCCTGTTTTGAAACTTCACATACACGTTTCCATTGTAGAATTACAAAGGTCCAACAACACGCTCTCTTCAGAGCTGACTTGCTAATCCGACAGAAATTAATCTAAATTTATTTTTAAATAATATAAATATACTATAAATTATGAGTTGGTAAATGTTAAATATATTTTCTTAAATAATATAAAAAAATCTTTTTGAAATAAAGTGAATATTTGATAAAATGTAATTATGTATTGTAATCATGATTATATTATATTTTTAATTATTTTGTTTAATTATATAAAAAATTTATTGTTATGCAATACTAATTATATTATATAAGTAATTTATCTTAATTTGTTTAATACTTATTAAATAAAATATACATTTATTTAATTTTCATCGCTATCATCACTTTTATTAAAATCACTCCACTCAATCATTATTACAATCACCATTATTAGTTATTTATGATTAGAAGAGTAATTGAGTCGAACCCAATCAAATTTTGTTAAATTTAAGTTCGAGCTCAATCAAGTATTAATTTTTAAGTTTGAGCTCAATTGAGTTTCAATTTTTAAGCTCAAAGTCGAGATCAGTCTAGTACTCGAATATTTGATCTCGACTCGATTAGACTTATATATATATATATATCTTATAAATTAAAATTTCAATTTGAATAAGTTCAATTAAACTCGATTAGGCATAGATAAATTAAATTGGATTGTGTAACACTATAAATATGCCTAAATTTGATTAGACTCTCGAGTCTCTCAAGTCAAGTGTTTAGATACTTGAATTCAATTTGTTTGATTACTCCAATAGTTCGAGCTCGAGTCGACTCGATTAATTTAGAGTCAATTTTGAGTATTTTCGAATCGATCTTAAGTAGTTTGCGAGTTGTCTCAGTTTGTTTACATAGCTATTTATCAGCATGACACTATTTTTGACCACTACTATTGTCAAAATTAACATTTTAATCACTATTATTATTATTATTATTTTATAATTATTAGTCTAAATATATAAAATATAAAAATAAAAATTATGATTTCAATTCATTACATCAATTTTTTTTTTTTACTAAACATTCGATTATAATAACCATACTTTATTTTTCTTTCACACTTGAAGCAATTATATTGTCATACTAAAAAAAATTAAATATTTATTTTTTGTGTTTCTATTTTATTTAAATCTCTAATTTTGTTGAATCTTTTGTTTTTATTTTAATTTTATTTATCATAAAGTTAAAAAAATATAAAAGATATACCTCACTTGTTAATTAATATGGCTTTTAGAGGTGTATTAAAAGATATTTCTTTAATTTTAAAATCTATAATCATCTAAAATTATAAAAAAAATGATATATTATTAGTTTTAAAATAAAATTTAACTTTTTCTTAATATTTTTAAAATTTTGGTTATAAATTTAAAAATTAATCTTACATAAAATTTTTGATATGATTAAAGAATAATAGACATCATTAAATGATATCTCTATTTTTAAATTTAATTATAATCAAACTAAATAAATGTGCAAAAGCTTAGGTAAATCTATTAATTTTAAAATATTTAAATAAAACAATGAAAGTACAGACAAACTTAGACATTTACGGTCATTAGGCGAATGCGAAGATTTATTTTTTTTTTTTTTTGTCAATTGATTAAAAAAGCACTTCATTAAAATAAATTTACATCGAAGCCATCGGCTGATTTTAACAAGTTAAGTCGAAGCCCATATAATCGTATACCCAATCATAAGCCCAGGCCAAGCGTACTTTTTTTGTGTGCCTGGGATATGAATGTATCTATAGTTTAAACCATTAGATGAACATAAGTTAGGCTCCGTTCTTTCGTGAAAAAAAAAAATATTTTTTAATCTTTTTTAATTTAGTATATTGAAAAAAAAATTGATTAGTAAAAAATATTTTTCTAGGGAAAGAAAAAATTAAATAATTTTTTAGAAAAATGACTTTCCTTTTTAAAATGGAAAATCACTTTTTAAATTTTGATAAACTCATCCAAATAAAAAATAAAAAATATAAATACATGCATTTATTATTACTTATTATCCTCAACAATCATCGTTAGCCGACGGCTGTTATTGAAGATAAGTGAGACCTATAAAAAGTTATTTTTAATTATTTTTTGTTATCATAAATAATAATAATATAAATATAAATATAATATTTTCTATTAGAATCTTATAAATAAAAAATTAATATTTTTATAATATATTTTAAATATAAAAAATATGTTACTTAAAAATATTTTTTCTAAATAAATTATTTTTAATGAAATAAAATGGAGCGTAAAATCTATTCATCTAATGGTTTTTAACTCTTCTAATTTAAAATATGGGTTAAAAAATTAAGTGTCAATGAACATTAATCCATTTCTCAAACTTCATACACCAATAAAAAGTCCAAGTGGCAAAATCTACAGCAGAAAATATATCAAATTCATTTAACATTAGAAAGGTAGAGGTGATCATATTCGATTTTAGATTGGATATTCAAAATTATCTAAAATCGAATTAAAAATTAAATATTTAATAAATGGAGGAATCAATACTAGATTGAGATGAAAAAATATTCATCTCAAATTAAATTGATTTTGGATCAGTTCGTTTTAGACATTTGAAACTAATGAATGAGTTTGATTTAATTTAAATATTTAAATATTTTAAATCTTTTTTTAAATTAAATTTACAAAAAATGTGCAGATATTTTGATTTGGTTATTCATATAAAATAAAGATTAATAATCAATATTATCTCAAATTATTATTTTGATTTCGATTGATTCAATTATTTTTTTGGATATTTTCAATTATTTTTGATTTTGAATATTTTTTAATATGACTAATTAATTTGATTCAATATATTCAAAATTCTTGCTTATCCTTAGAGATAAGTGTTTAATAACATATGAGTTACAGTAAATAAATATGTTTTACTCTTTCCAAAATACTTGAAATTCTTTGATATTACATATTAGTTGTAAATTGGTGCATTACACATATTGTGATAATAACATTTTTTATTTAATTTTAATAGACATTTTTTTTATAATTTATGTATTAATTGATTATGAAATAATGTGTAAACTTGAAAGTTAATTTTTTATAATTTAAGTACCTCTAAAGTAGCTAAATTTTATTGTAAGTTTTGCATAAGCTTCTTCCTTAATTCTGGCACATAATTTTCAACCTATCCCTTTCATTAGTTCCATCACTAATTCAATCAAGTTGTATTTTCTCAAATCTCTCTCATTCAATAAACTTTCTTGCCATTGATTTTTCTTCTAACAATCTTATTTTCTAACTTTGCTTGTTCTTTACTCTTGAAGACAATTTGAAAAGATCTAGGAATTTTGATTGGAGGTATCTTACTCTGTGCTCTGACAAGGGAAGTTTCATGCTATATTTTGCATGCTTGAATTTTTTCTTTCCTTTATCTTTAATTTTGGTTCCTGCCTTCTTTAGAGCTAGAAGAGATGAAGAAGCTTTTGCCTTCTCTTCTCTTTTTACTTTTTGGATTTCAAAGATAGTAATCCTTCATTTGAATTAGAATTAGCCTTAGTATTTTTTTGAGTAGTTTTCTTTTTTTTTTGGATTCTTAGCTTTGGGTGCCATTTGGGAGTTTTTGTTGAGATAGTAGAGAAATGAAGGTAAAGATATGAAGTTTTAAGAGAGAGGCAAGAAGCAAGAAATAATTTTTTAAAGTTAGAACATTGAGTATGAGTTTTTAAAGAATAGGCAAATAGTCGACCATTGGAAACCCCAATAATGGGCATTAATATAGCCATTGGACTATTAATCACACTTTGCTAACCAATAATTATGCTTATTTCACAATATGCAATGACTATCAACGATCTACTTGATCAAATAACATTCTTACAAGATTGAAGACAATTCAAAAACTTTTAATGACTTTGTAACAATTAAATCTAATGATAGAAACATCATGAACTTAATTGAATTAGATCTTTGAATCTAAATATCTCATGAACTAATCTTATAGTCAATTAAACTAAAAGATTTAGTTATCAAGAACAAGTAAACATACATAAACTTGAACAATCATATGTCATACACATAAAAGCAAGTTTAAAGTGTACCAATTATAATTTTCATAAGGTACTCCCACCGATCATCCCCAAATCTTCTTTCGATGAATTACATCCTTTCATCATAAAGAAGTTTAGTAAAGATATCTACCAAAATTGATGGTTAGTATTAATAAATTTAAGTTAATAAATTCAAGGACAACATTTCCATTAATATGATCTCTAATGAAATGATGCCTAATATATGTATGCTTACTCTTAGAATGATGAATGTGATTATTTGTCAAATTTACTACACCAGTGTTAGCACATTTAATAACCACAAGATCAGTAACTACATTGTGCTTTGGACGTTGTTGCTTCATCCATAGAATTTGTGCACAACACAAACTTATAGCGACATATTCTACTTCAACACTTGATAGAGCAATTGTGTTCTTTTTCTTGCTACTCCAAGATACTAAGGATTGACCTAGTACATGATATGTCTCTGAAGTGTTCTTCCTATCTAAGGTAAAACTAGCAAATTGACATTAGAGTATGCTATTAGATCTAATAAAGATCCCTTAGGGTACCATAATCCTAAGTTTGGTGTACCATTCTAGTATTTATGTTTAACTGCATGCAAGTGTGACCTTTTAGGATAAGCTTGATATCTAGAATCTAAACACATACTAAACATGATATCAAGTTTAAAAGTAGTTGGATACAAGAGGCTCCCTTTCAAACCTCTAAAGAGTTGTTGATCTACAACCTTACCTTTCTCATCCAAGCTAAGTTTGGTGTTGATGCTCATAAGAGTTTTGCATGATTTTCTTATATCCATGCTACATCTTTTTAGCAATTCTTTGGTATATTTGGCTTGGTTGATGAAGATTCATTCCTTTCCTTGTTTGATTTACAATTTAAGAAAGAATTTAAATTCTCCCATCATGCTCATCTCAAACTCACTTTTCATAACTCTTGTAAAATCTTTACATAAGCAAACAATAGTGGTATCAAATATGATATCATCAACATAAATTTAAACAATTAAGATATCCCTATTATGCCTCTTAGTGAAAATTATGGTGTCAACAAAACTTTTGGAAAATCTTTTTTCCAAAAGGAAATTAAGCAACTTTTCTAAAAGAAAATTACTCAATCTTTCATACCATGCTATGGAGCTTGTTTTAAGTCGTATAAGGTTTTGGTTAGTTTAAAAACATGATTTCACAATGCATGGTTTTCAAACCTGAATGTTGTTCTTCATAAACTTCCTCTTATATATATCTATTCAAAAAAGCACTTTGACATCCATTTGTAAGAGTTAGAAGTTCATAAAAAGATGCATATATAAGCAAAATCCTAATTTCTTTTAACCTTGTACTCGGGGCAAAAGTTTTATCATAATCAATGCATTCCTCTTGATTATATCATTTGGCTACTAACGTAGTCTTATTCCTTATTATAGCTTTAAGCTTATCAAGCTTGTTTCCAAACATCCATTTAGTTTCAATAATGGAATGGCCTTTAGGTCTTGGAACCAAGGTCCAAACGTTATTCCTTTCAATTTTATTAAGCTATTCTTACATAGTAAAAACCTAATGCTAATTTCTAATAGCCTTATATATAATTTTAGGCTTAATGAAGGAAACAAAGGCAAGATTATTGTATGCATTTCTACATGAAGATCCAGTTGATACCTTTTTTATAGATCACTAATAATAAGGTCTTTAGGATGATCTTTCTTATATGTCCAATATTAGTCTAACACTTGGAGAGGTTAGAGGTGGAGTCTTATTGGAATGATCATTTTCCTTTTACTTATCTTCCATCTATTTTTCTTTATCTCTAATATTGAGCTCATTAAGGGGACTTATAAGATTATCAATATCTTTTTCCTTTCTAAAGAAGTTTTTGTAAGATTTATAAAAAAAAAAAAATGCATTGACTCCTTTACAATAAATGTTCTCTTATTAAACACTTTATACCCTTTGTTAGAGGTAGTGGGACCTAAGAAGACATGTTTATTAGATTTAAAGACAAATTTGCATAGGTTTGGCTTTAGTGTTTAATATAAAACACTTGTAACCAAAAACTTTAAAATATGCAATTTTAGGTTTCTTTTGGTTTCATAACTCTTTATGAGTTATTATTTTTTTTAATAATAGGTCTTAGTAGAACTCTATCTAAAATATAGCAAGAGTTGTTAATAATTTTTATATAAAAATATTATGGCAAGTTATATTTATTAAGCTTGGTTCTTGCCATTTCTTGAAGAGTTTCTTTTTCTCTTAATTATGTCATTTTGTTAAGGAGTTCTAAGTGTTAAAAAGTTGTGTGGAATTCCATTTTCATCATAGAAACTTTAAAACTTGGCATTTTTAAATTCTCCATCATGATCACTTTTATGGTTAAGATTTTTAAATATTTTTGGCTTTGAATTATTTTTGCAAAATTTTGAAAGCATCAAAACAAAAATCCTTACGCAAGAGGAATAAAATCCAAGTAAACCTTCAAAAGTCAACAATAATAATAAATTCATAATGTATGCCACCCATACTGGCAACTTTAGTGAGGCCAAAGAGATCATGTGAAACAATTAGAGTGGTTTAGAAGATGTTACCTAGGGCCAAAGAGATCATGTGAAACAATTAGAGTGGTTTAAAAGATGTTACCTTATTCTTGGCTTTAAAGGAGGATTTCACTATTCTTTACCTTTTTTACATACATCACAAATTTTATCTTTAAAAAAGTTGATTTTTATAAGTCCTTCCACGAAAACTTTCTTTCTCAATTTGTTCATCAACTCCATGCTTACATGTTCACTTCTGCTATGCCAAGTTCATCCTTCATCTACTATAATAACAAAATACTTGCCTTTTGTCACACAATTGGCTTAAACTTAAGAGGTTATACTTAAGACCATCAATCAATAAGACTTTGTCAAGATTAGGTGAGTCAACATATTTGCCAACTTTAATTGTACCCATTATCTTTGCCTTCCCATTATCACTAAAGAAGACATACCTTAATCCTACAACCTTGTAAAGTTAGAGAAGAACATCATGTCATTAATCATGTGCTTTGAGTAACCACTATCAAGGTGCCATTTTTGCTTATAAGTAACCTACAAGGAAAAGTAAATCATTTGCTTTGAGGTTCCTAAATCTTCGTAGATCATTGTGGGATAGCTTTAGCTATTTGATCATCATGCCTTATAGAATGGCAATGATAGGCAATGTGGCCATATATACTATAGTAATAACATTCACCATCAAAATAATAATCTTATCTAGATCCATAATATGCATTTGTGGCCATATACTATCTTTTAGATGTGTTACTTCTAGACATGTATGTGTTTGGCCTATTGTCAGCTTGAATGCCTTTGAGGCATAGGCATATAAGGATGGTTATGTGTACTGGGTTTGTGTGTTGCCTTAGTGCATATTGCGACACTATTTATTTTCTTGGCCTTAGGGTATGCCATAGGTTGTGCCTTTGCACATTTTGCCTTTTAGGCTTATAAGCTTGATCCATGTATGCATGATTGCCTTTTGAAGGTGCAACTATTTAATGAGACCTTTATTTTATAGAAAATGCTTTGCAATTTGCATTCACTTTTTATGGAGCTATTGGTTGTCTAATCTTTAGAGGACTAGGTATCCTAGTATGCACTACTTTCACAAATTGGGTTTGTGAAGTGGAAGGAGTAAAAGAAAAAATGCATTATATACTAAACCATATTTGACTCGTGGAATCCTTTGCACTTCAAGGATGAAGTCTAGCTACTTCTTTCCTTTAGAGAATATGGAAATATTCTCTTTGAGCCTTTACTTTTAGTCTTTAAGGTCTCAAACTCCTTAGTGAGGGAATCTAGATTCTTTAATAATAATTTAAAGTTGTGTTCTCCATTTGGTGAGGATAAAGACTTTAAGGAGTTATAACTTTTAGTGAGCTTAGTAATGAGGTCATACAAGTCAACTCTAGAGTAAGAGTCAAAGATATTTGCATTCTATTTTTCATCACTGCCACTTCTAAAATCCTCATTATTTTCATCCCCTTCAACAACCATGTAGTAGGATTGATCATGTGAGGAGTTTGAAAATTTTGAATCTTAATGGGATTTAAAGAGACTTTTAAGCTATTATGAGATAATGTCAAAAGTATCTTCCCCTTAAGTGTTTCTTTTGAGTAAACTTGCTTTAAAGTGTTTTATATATCTTTTGCTAAGTAGCATTTGATGACTCCGTCAAGATTAACATTATTAAATGAGCCTTGTTGGACTAGGGTAGTTAACCTAAGTCTTAGATCTCTTTTAATCTTGACAAAGGAGATTGATCATGTCTAATATTTCAAATTAGTGTTATTTTGCAGCCTTTAGTTTTTATCTAAAGTTGGAAGTTGGATAAAGCTCAAAAATTTCTCAAGTATGAAAAATGACTTCTAAATTGTGATCGCTACTTTTTATTCGCGAATGCGATATGTGAAGAAGCATTGCTAGAAAGCAGACAGGCGAAATCACAGAGCCATTCTCGGTCGCGATTCATCCAAATGAAAGAGTCCAAAATTGACAGACAAAATTGTGGTGTGTGTCACACCCTAGTCGCGACCGCGAATTTCGAAGTGACTTAAAAGGCAAGCAAGTCCACAGTCACAGCATGACACGTGTTCCAACAGACCGTTGGAAGTCAAATTTTGCAAAGACATCTTGTTGGTAGTGACCGAGAATTGTGAAGAAGAATATAACCATTTTTGGCAAACGAATTCCCGTCTTCTGTCGCGTCCTGTATAAGAAAGCTCACGACCGCAGCTTTTGAAAGTAGGTAAAAGAGTAACGACTATATTTTCCTAGTGAACTAATCAGAAGCTACCATGTGGACTAGTCGTTAGACACAATCAGGATTTTCTTTCAGAAATTTGGATTTCGCTACTGCGAATGAGTAGTAGCGACCGCGAATTGAGACTGTCAAGCATTTAATGCAGAATCTGTCAAGCATGTCTCAAAGGTTTGATGAGTTATGGTCTGCAACATCTCTTTGGTGAAGTTTGGGTATAAATACTCCACCAAACAACCATGAATAAGATTGCTAACAAATTTATTACAAGTAATTAAAGCTCTCAATCTTTGTTACTCATTTTCTTCAATTTTCTTTATGAAATTGTAAGTGTTAGGTGTGAGCATTAAACACTAAGTTGTAAGGTTGTAGTGTTAGCTTGTAAAAACACTTCAAGAAAGGTTTAAGTTTGAGTTTAGTGAAACACTTGAGTGAGATTGTGTGTTAGCCTAAAAACATATTGTTGTAAGGTTGTGTGTGAGTCATCAAAACACAAGTTGTACAAGTTGGGTGTAAGCTTGAAAACACCTTGAGATAGTGAAATACCCAATTGATAGATTGGGGAGTGGACGTGGGGTCTATTATACCTGAACCACTATAAATCATTGTCTCAATTCTATTCATTCTTCTTCCCCTCTTCTTTGTCTTTTAAATTTTTATACACCAATTCAACCCTCCCTTCTTGGTGCCAAGGGACAATAAGTGGTATCAGAGCAAGGTTTTCACAAATCAAACCTTCATTGGGTGAAACAAGATCATGGCACAAGAAGTAATCTACTCACACCTAATACCATATTTTGATGGTACCGACTATACTTATTGGAAGTATAGGATGGAGATCTATCTTGACATAGATGTGGTGGACCTTTGGGATGTGGTAATCAAGGAATGGAAGCCTCCTACCAGAGTTATGGATGGCAATGAAGAATTAATCCCAAGGGATGAATGGGTTGAAGCTCACCGAAAGTCAAATGGCAAGAACAAAAGGGCAATGACAATTCTCCTAAGCTCACTTTCTAAAGAAGAGATTGTGAGAGTGCAACATTGTTAAACCGCACATGCCATATGGAAGACTCTAGAGAATTATTATGAAGGCACAACTATAGTAAAGTCAAGCTGTTTGGAGATGTATGTCACCAAATGAGAACTTTTCATGATGAAGGACAATGAGAACATCATGGAAATGACCAACTGGCTCTTGTCCATTGTCACCAATATGAAGAAGTTTGAAAGAGCACTCACAAATTATGAGGTAAACACAAAAATCCTTAAAACTCTTCCACTTGACAAATTTGGGGCTAGGGTGTGCAGTATTCAAGAGTCCAATCCGGAGATTGGAAAAGTCCCAACTGATGTGCTCATTGGCAAGCTCTTGACTCATGAGTTGGTTATTCAAAAAGATGAGCAAATGAAGAAGCTAAGGAGCCAAGGTGAAAAACCAGAAAAGAGAACCATAGGTCTCAAAGCTTCAACAAGAGACAAAGAAGTAGACATCTCCTCAAGTGAAGAGGATAGTGATAAAGAAGAAGAAGAGCTAGCCATGCTCTCAAGGAGAACCAAGGAATTGATAAGGAGAAGAAAAGAAAGAAGAGTCTTCAAGAAATCTGCCCAAAGTCCAAAAGAAAGAATAAATGATGTCACATGCTATGAATGTGTCAAACAAGGGCATATGAAGCATGAATGTCTGAAGATAAAGAAAAAGAAGAAATGGGACAAAAAAAAGAAGAAAAGCTTCTCTGCCATTTAGGATGATGACTTAAGTGAAGATGAGGAAGAAGAGGAGGCCAACATATGCTTAATGGCACTAGGGGACTTTTCATAAGAGGTAAGTACATATTCCCACTCCAATTCTAACTATGAGGTGGATGATATCGATGAAGAGCTTTTAGAAGCTCTAACTATGAGGTGTGACAAGTATAAGTCATAAGTCAAAACCTATAGGAAGAAGTGCTCCAAACTAGAAGATGAGTACAAGTCTCTAAATGAGCATGTGAAGGAATTGAAGGCTTCTAATGAAGAACTTAAGAAATCTATTGAGAAATTATCTACATCATCTTCTTCCTTAGCCTCACTTAGAAAGGAAAATGACTTTTTTAAAGGGGAAGTCATTGAGCTTAGAAGCTCAATCTCCAAATTTCATAAAGGAAAAGAGGCTTTAGACACTCTTATTGTGTCATAAAGACCACCTTTAATTAGGTATGGTCTAGGTTTTAATGGAGCTTCATCATCTTCTACAACTACATTTGTTAGAGCTTCACAACCTCAAACCTCAAGCATTGAGGTGATTGGGAAGAAAA